>NW_025556002.1:0-68185 GCF_020424385.1 Procambarus clarkii
GTCCTTCTTAAACTACCAATTGTTTACCTTTAAAACTATTATTTCAGTTATTTCATTATAAGTAATTAATTATATCTACTGCTACTGCTATACTAAAATGTCTTAGCTGGCCAGTAGAATGGGCCTAGTAAGGCGTGTAGGTGTAGCCTCAAGATGGGTGTGGCCCTGCCTCTTTGTGCCACGTAATGGCGGCTGGTGGGAAGGACAAGGCTTGGCAAACAAGTAGTTAATTATGTGTATGAACCAACTGTCTGCACAGATTCTTGAAGCTCCTCTCACAATTTACCTGTATGGGATGCAAGGAATTAATCAAGTTCCCTAAACATATCAATTACAGGTATGACATGAACTGTGGGGGCTGTAATGGGGTACACGTACGGTGTTTTTGGGGATGTCCTACGAGATAACCATCTACATATTTATATTAATCAGTGCACTTGAATAATAAACAATACTTGGTAGACGGATACAGTTGATGTTGTGATGTTGTTAGGCTGTGTGGCTGGTGTTGACACGTAAATGGGGTGTCTAGCTGTTACACCAGTTAAGACAGCGTGGTATGCTCATCCCATGTTTTGTTGTTATGTATATTATGGACGCCTTCCTCTCCGGGTGACGCTCTTATGCTCTGGTTCTTCACTCAAAGTAATTTTACATTAACAAGGGAACCTAGCTACTATTTGATGTAAATAATTATATTCATTCTTAGTGATTACTTTTTTGTTAACTTTAGATACTAAACTAATCTATTAACAATGTTTCATAATGTAAATATACGATGACTTTGATGACGTCACGGAGTCGATGACGTCACGGAGTCTCCCATTTTCCATCCTGAAGGGAGTATAGACTAGGGGAGACTGAGTTATTTGTGTGTGTGGTTGTGTGTGTGTGTCGGTTTCCCGACACACTTTATTCTTCTCCCTCAGAATTATAGTGCTGCTTTAATTTGAGTTTACATTGTTGTGCAGCAGTCCGTTGGGGACGTATGTCCCGTACTGGCGTATCGGGTGCTGGAAGTCGTTGTACGTCTTCTTTCCTGGCCAGTTCTAAAGGTACTAATTTCTCTAAAGTTTTGAGAGTAGTGTTGCCTTTGCATTTTACTTTCACTATTCTCAAGATGCCCTGGCTGTCTGGATGAACAGAGACTATTTCTCCTATAGGCCACTCCGAGCGTGGTCCGTCACTATCCACCAGAACTATGTCACCAGGGTTCAAGTTAATTCTGTTATAGGGACTGTTTGCCCCGTAATGATACTCCCTCAGAGCTGTTAGGTATTCACGAGTCCATACGTCATTCCACCGACTTATCACCCCTGAAAGATGTTTGAAACGTTGAACCAAATCACTCTCTTTGACATATGAAGGATCCTCTGGTTCCTCATCCGTAAGGGACACAAGTGTTTTGAGAGGTCTCCCATACATCAAATGAGCTGGACTTAATGGTTCACGCTGCAAGCATCATCAGAGAGGTAGGTAAGTGGTCGGTTGTTAACTCGTGCTTCTATTTCTATGATTACTGTTTGAAGCTCCTGAAGGTCAATCTTTTGGCGGTGTAGGGTTTTCCGTAAAGACCGTTTCACCGTACCAACCATCCGTTCATAGAAGCCTCCATGCCATGGTGCTCTGGGAGGTATGAATTTCCAATAGCACTGCCGTTGAGTTAGGGCTGTGCGTACCTTTGGGTGTGTCCAGATTTTCCTCAGGCATGCTTCTCCTGCCACCAAGTTGGACCCATTGTCTGAAATCATTAACTTGGGACAAGATCTACGTGAAGCAAACCTGCGGAAAGCCTGTAAGAATGCTTCGGCACTCATATCAGGAGTCACTTCTAGATGGACTGCCCTTGTTGTGGCACAAGTGAAAAGACAGATATAGGCCTTTACTGGTTTCTTGTCTTTAGTGCCTGTCAGTGTTAGTGCTCCTGTGAAATCTACTCCTGTTGTCTCAAAAGGATGAATATGTACGACTCGTTCCTTCGGAAGTGGAGGAGGGCCAGGATATGGACACACTCTGGCATCATATCTCCGGCATACAACACAGGATTTGATTATGGATTTTACTGTCTGTCTACCTTGGGGTAGCCAGTACTGTTGTCTTAATTCTGTGAGAGTATCTAATACCCCACCATGCAGAGTGCAGTATTTGTGTATATGTAACACAATTAGTTTGCTTACTATGTGGTGACGAGGGAGCAATATTGGATTTTTTGCCTCCAGATCTATGTCAGCATGTTGTAAGCGTCCTCCGCATCTTATCAAGTTATAATTGTCAGTGTCTAACCAGAGACCCAGATCATGTTGTAGCTTCTTAGGAACATTGTCAATTTCTGTCCCGAATGTGTCGGTCTGAGCTCTTTTAACCCAGTACCTTAAGGCACTAGGGAAATTATGCTTGATTCCTATTTTCTTTAGAAAATCAAACACTACTTGGGTGACACCTACAAGTTTGTTCAGTTCAGAGTACCGAGCAGGATCAATTACCAAAGTTTGAGGTAGTTCCGGGTTCTCAGTGGGAACAGTGACATTGGTCACAATGACTTGTGGCTTTTGTTCAGGCCACTGGTCGCTGATTAGCCACTGAGGTCCGTTGAACCACATCTCTGCCTTTGTTAATTGCCGTAAAGTCAGGCCTCGGGAGAGATAGTCAGCTGGATTCTCTTTAGTAGGTACATATCTTAGTTTATACCCTGCTGACAACTCTCGTATTTCCTTAACGCCGTTACTCACGTAAGGATTCTTACTGTTATTGTTTTTAACCCACTGTAGCACTGCCTCATTATCTGACCATACTACTGTTTCTGTAAAGTGGATGTGGCTTAAGGCCTTGATTAGATAATGAGCCAATCTTACACCTAGCAGTAAGGCTGTTAATTCCAGTTGTGGCAGTGATCTTTTCTTTAAAGGTGCCACTCTGGCCTTTGATGTGAGCAAATTGGCTTGCCCATTTGAGACCAGGTAAGCTACTGTACCATAAGCCTTTCCTGAGGCATCACAAAATACATGCAACTTAATTGGTTCCTTTTCATTTACTGTTGTGTTCCTAGGGAACTTGACAGACCTCTAGATACTTAAATCTTTCACTAACCCTTGCCATTTTTCTTGTAGGGCAGGTGTTAGAAGATCATCCCAGCCTATCTTTTGTTGCCAACATTCCTGTATTATCATCTTCCCATTAATTAGTATTGGACTTAATAAGCCTAATGGGTCGAAGGGTTTGCTGACTTGCGATAGCAATTTTCTCATTGTTAAGTTAGTGGTATCTGTCTCCACTGACTTGATTGTCAACTGATCGGTTGTCGTGTTCCATTGGACACCTAGTACCTTTGTCATCTCGGGTACTTGGTAGTCGGGGAAATTCAGTTGTGATCAGTCGTTTTAATTTGTCATTGTTAGAGACCCAAGACTGGAGAGGCATATTGGCTCCCATTAATTCTCGATTGGCCTCATGGTATATGTCCAACAGCTTACTTTCACTGTTGGTTGTTCCTTGAAAGTTATCCACATACAGGTTTTCGCTAATTTCTGTCTTGTTCGGGCTATTGGACTTCTTCAAGTGCGTATCCAAGGTAGCTTGAAGCAGAAATGGCGAGCTCGTGGCTCCGAACAAAACAGATGCAAACCTATAAGTGATTATTTCACTGTTTGGATCATTAGGATCCTTAATCCATAGGAACTTTGTGTAGTTCCGGTCTTCATCTTGAAGACCTACCCTAAGGAATGCCTTGCTAATGTCGGCCGTATATGCATAAGTCCCTATACGAAACTTTAACAGCACGTCATAAAGCCTTTGTGTTAGGCTTGGGCCTGTTTGAAGGCAATCATTTAACGAAACACTCTTCTGCCCCATCTTAGCACTGCAATTAAATACTATCCGTAGTGGGGTAGTCGCAGAAATCCTTCTGAACATGGTGGTGTGGCAGATATGTCCTTCCTTTGGGTTATCATTTGTTACAACTTCGATAAATTTGTCATCGAGCTGCTTCTGTATTATTTCATGGTACAACTTCAAGTTCTCAGGTTGTCTTTGTAAACGTAACACCTGTGATCTTAATTGATTTTGTGCCATGAAGTAGTTGATGGTAGCTGAGGTGATTCAGCTTCCATGGTAACCTGACCCAGTACTGATTATCTCTGTAGATAACTGAGTCTAGGTATTGTTTATAAGTCCAGTCATCATCTGGACTAGGTTGTTCAGGGACAATGCCGAGAGTTGCCAGGTCCCATAACTTATATACTGGGGGATCAAGCTCATCTTCGGAAATGTCTCTGAGTTGCAGTGGAGACTGTTCTCCTAGTCATGCAACCATTACTGTGTTGGCATGTTGGTGATCCACAGGTGCGGGTTGTTTTAGCCGTAATACTGGGCCTGTTAGTAAATAGCCACCTGCAGATGGTAACACATTCATACCGTGGTAATCTTCCTTTCCTATGATAAGCTTATGGTAGACATCTGATCCCATAAGGATTCCAATATCGGAAAGGTTGTCCGATGTAATGTTATCAGCCAAAGGAATTCCCTTTTCTTCCAGGAATTTGGCTGTTGTTCCTAGACCTTCTATTTACAGGTCTGTTGGAAATCTATCTACTACTAGTGCTGGTACCTTTCGTACATAACCTCCTAGTCGTACTGTGGGTCGTACTACCCCGTAAGTTCGGGTTCCCGAGTTAGTCAGGAAACCCTTTATGTTTATCCGTGTCTCCTCTACAGGTGTAAGTTTCAGTTTATCTACCAACTCCTTGGATATAAAGGTCAGTTGGGACCCCTGATCAATAATCCACGTACGGTGGCTTTATTCTTTCCCATTTCTAATGATCAATCGTGCAGTAGGTAAGAGCTGATTTATGGTTAGACCTAGTTGTGAAGACACTTATGTCAGGTAACACAGTACAAAGTTTTACTGATGCTGTAGCTCCTTCCTCCTCCTGTGGTTTGGGAGACTTTATACTTGTGTCCCCACAAAGTGCAGTATGGTGTTGACCCTTATTGCACTTACGTGCAGTATGCGCATTACTGTTTGTGCAATTGTCGGATGAGTTTCCCTTATACACTTGCTACATCTATATAACTCCTTGAGTCGTTTTATGCGTGTTGCACGATCAGGGTAGCGTCTGCAATTGTACATGGAATGTGATTGCTCACAAAATACACATGGTTTCCAGACATTAACAGTATCTTGAGGAGTCACCGTCTTGGGTGATGCGTTGACTGTACGTTTGGAAGGACCAACTGCATATGTTCCTACACTGCCCTGATTCCACTTTGTGGAGGGGGAAGATGTTTTAGCTTTGTTTGGAGCACTGTTTGTACTCTGTTGTTTACTATTAGTAGCAGATGTGGGTTTAGATGTTTTTTCTTCTGGATTAACTCTTTCTCGTTCTATGATGGTTTGTAAACCCTTTGTAATCTCATTTACAGTCAAGGATGACTTACCTACTAATACAAACAACTTATCCAGTATGTCCCTGGGTAATTTTCCGTGTCATGTGGACTTGTATTATCCAGGTGCTGGAAGTCGTTGTACGTCTTCTTTCCTGGCCAGTTCTAAAGGTACTAATTTCTCTAAAGTTTTGAGAGTAGTGTTGCCTTTGCATTTTACTTTCACTATTCTCAAGATGCCCTGGCTGTCTGGATGAACAGAGACTATTTCTCCTATAGGCCACTCCGAGCGTGGTCCGTCACTATCCACCAGAACTATGTCACCAGGGTTCAAGTTAATTCTGTTATAGGGACTGTTTGCCCCATAATGATACTCCCTCAGAGCTGTTAGGTATTCACGAGTCCATACGTCATTCCACCGACTTATCACCCCTGAAAGATGTTTGAAACGTTGAACCAAATCACTCTCTTTGACATATGAAGGATCCTCTGGTTCCTCATCCGTAAGGGACACAAGTGTTTTGAGAGGTCTCCCATACATCAAATGAGCTGG
This sequence comes from Procambarus clarkii, assembly GCF_020424385.1. Classification (NCBI taxonomy): domain Eukaryota; kingdom Metazoa; phylum Arthropoda; class Malacostraca; order Decapoda; family Cambaridae; genus Procambarus; species Procambarus clarkii. The sequence continues at coordinate 5,933 of NW_025556002.1, forward strand.
ACTTAATGGTTCACGCTGCAAAGCATCATCAGAGAGGTAGGTAAGTGGTCGGTTGTTAACTCGTGCTTCTATTTCTATGATTACTGTTTGAAGCTCCTGAAGGTCAATCTTTTGGCGGTGTAGGGTTTTCCGTAAAGACCGTTTCACCGTACCAACCATCCGTTCATAGAAGCCTCCATGCCATGGTGCTCTGGGAGGTATGAATTTCCAATAGCACTGCCGTTGAGTTAGGGCTGTGCGTACCTTGGGGTGTGTCCAGATTTTCCTCAGGCATGCTTCTCCTGCCACCAAGTTGGACCCATTGTCTGAAATCATTAACTTGGGACAAGATCTACGTGAAGCAAACCTGCGGAAAGCCTGTAAGAATGCTTCGGCACTCATATCGGGAGTCACTTCTAGATGGACTGCCCTTGTTGTGGCACAAGTAAAAAGACAGATATAGGCCTTTACTGGTTTCTTGTCTTTAGTGCCTGTCAGTGTTAGTGCTCCTGTGAAATCTACTCCTGTTGTCTCAAAAGGATGAATATGTACGACTCGTTCCTTCGGAAGTGGAGGAGGGCCAGGATATGGACACACTCTGGCATCGTATCTCCGGCATACAACACAGGATTTGATTATGGATTTTACTGTCTGTCTACCTTGGGGTAGCCAGTACTGTTGTCTTAATTCTGTGAGAGTATCTAATACCCCACCATGCAGAGTGCAGTATTTGTGTATATGTAACACAATTAGTTTGCTTACTATGTGGTGACGAGGGAGCAATATTGGATTTTTTGCCTCCAGATCTATGTCAGCATGTTGTAAGCGTCCTCCGCATCTTATCAAGTTATAATTGTCAGTGTCTAACCAGAGACCCAGATCATGTTGTAGCTTCTTAGGAACATTGTCAATTTCTGTCCCGAATGTGTCGGTCTGAGCTCTTTTAACCCAGTACCTTAGGGCACTAGGGAAATTATGCTTGATTCCTATTTTCTTTAGAAAATCAAACACTACTTGGGTGACACCTACAAGTTTGTTCAGTTCAGAGTACCGAGCAGGATCAATTACCAAAGTCTGAGGTAGTTCCGGGTTCTCAGTGGGAACAGTGACATTGGTCACAATGACTTGTGGCTTTTGTTCAGGCCACTGGTCGCTGATTAGCCACTGAGGTCCGTTGAACCACATCTCTGCCTTTGTTAATTGCCGTAAAGTCAGGCCTCGGGAGAGATAGTCAGCTGGATTCTCTTTAGTAGGTACATATCTTAGTTTATACCCTGCTGACAACTCTCGTATTTCCATAACGCGGTTACTCACGTAAGGATTCTTACTGTTATTGTTTTTAACCCACTGTAGCACTGCCTCATTATCTGACCATACTACTGTTTCTGTAAAGTGGATGTGGCTTAAGGCCTTGATCAGATAATGAGCCAATCTTACACCTAGCAGTAAGGCTGTTAATTCCAGTTGTGGCAGTGATCTTTTCTTTAAAGGTGCCACTCTGGCCTTTGATGTGAGCAAATTGGCTTGCCCATTTGAGACCAGGTAAGCTACTGTACCATAAGCCTTTCCTGAGGCATCACAAAATACATGCAACTTAATTGGTTCCTTTTCATTTACTGTTGTGTTCCTAGGGAACTTGACAGACTCTAGGATGCTTAAATCTTTCACTAACCCTTGCCATTTTTCTTGTAGGGCAGGTGTTAGAAGATCATCCCAGCCTATCTTTTGTTGCCAACATTCCTGTATTATCATCTTCCCATTAATTAGTATTGGACTTAATAAGCCTAATGGGTCGAAGGGTTTGCTGACTTGTGATAGCAATTTTCTCATTGTTAAGTTAGTGGTATCTGTTTCCACTGACTTGATTGTCAACTGATCGGTTGTCGTGTTCCATTGGACACCTAGTACCTTTGTCATCTCGGGTACTTGGTAGTCGGGAAATTCAGTTGTGATCAGTTGTTTTAATTTGTCATTGTTAGAGACCCAAGACTGGAGAGGCATATTGGCTCCCATTAATTCTCGATTGGCCTCATGGTATATGTCCAACAGCTTACTTTCACTGTTGGCTGTTCCTTGAAAGTTATCCACATACAGGTTTTCGCTAATTTCTGTCTTGTTCGGGCTATTGGACTTCTTCAAGTGCGTATCCAAGGTAGCTTGAAGCAGAAATGGTGAGCTCGTGGCTCCGAACAAAACAGACGCAAACCTATAAGTGATTATTTCACTGTTTGGATCATTAGGATCCTTAATCCAAAGGAACTTTGTGTAGTTCCGGTCTTCTTCTTGAAGACCTACCCTAAGGAATGCCTTGCTAATGTCGGCCGTATATGCATAAGTCCCTATACGAAACTTTAACAGCACGTCATAAAGCCTTTGTGTTAGGCTTGGGCCTGTTTGAAGGCAATCATTTAACGAAACACTATTCTGCCCCATCTTAGCACTGCAATTAAATATTATCCGTAGTGGGGTAGTCGCAGAATCCTTCTGAACATGGTGGTGTGGCAGATAATGTCCTTCCTTTGGGTTATCATTTGTTACAACTTCGATAAATTTGTCATCGAGCTGCTTCTGTATTATTTCATGGTACAACTTCAAGTTCTCAGGTTGTCTTTGTAAACGTAACACCTGTGATCTTAATTGATTTTGTGCCATGAAGTAGTTGATGGGTAGCTGAAGGTGATTCAGCTTCCATGGTAACCTGACCCAGTACTGATTATCTCTGTAGATAACTGAGTCTAGGTATTGTTTATAAGTCCAGTCATCATCTGGACTAGGTTGTTCAGGGACAATGCCGAGAGTTGCCAGGTCCCATAACTTATATACTGGGGGATCAAGCTCATCTTCGGAAATGTCTCTGAGTTGCAGTGGAGACTGTTCTCCTAGTCATGCAACCATTACTGTGTTGGCATGTTGGTGATCCACAGGTGCGGGTTGTTTTAGCCGTAATACTGGGCCTGTTAGTAAATAGCCACCTGCAGATGGTAACACATTCATACCGTGGTAATCTTCCTTTCCTATGATAAACTTATGGTAGACATCTGATCCCATAAGGATTCCAATATCGGAAAGGTTGTCCGATGTAATGTTATCAGCCAAAGGAATTCCCTTTTCTTCCAGGAATTTGGCTGTTGTTCCTAGACCTTCTATATACAGGTCTGTTGGAAATCTATCTACTACTAGTGCTGGTACCTTTCGTACATAACCTCCTAGTCGTACTGTGGGTCGTACTACCCCGTAAGTTCGGGTTCCCGAGTTAGTCAGGAATCCCTTTATGTTTATCCGTGTCTCCTCTACAGGTGTAAGTTTCAGTTTATCTACCAACTCCTTGGATATAAAGGTCAGTTGGGACCCCTGATCAAATAATCCACGTACGGTGGCTTTATTCTTTCCATTTCTAATGATCAATCGTGCAGTAGGTAGAGCTGATTTATGGTTAGTCCTGGTTGTGAAGACACTTATGTCAGGTAACACAGTACAAAGTTTTACTGATGCTGTAGCTCCTTCCTCCTCCTGTGGTTTGGGAGACTTTATACTTGTGTCCCCACAAAGTGCAGTATGGTGTTGACCCTTATGGCACTTAGTGCAGATGCGCATTGCTGTTGTGCAATTGTCGGGATGATGTTCCCTTATACACTTGCTACATCTATATAACTCCTTGAGTCGTTTTATGCGTGTTGCACGATCAGGGTAGCGTCTGCAATTGTACATGGAATGTGATTGCTCACAAAACACACATGGTTTCCAGACATTAACAGTATCTTGAGGAGTCACCGTCTTGGGTGATGCGTTGACTGTAGGTTTGGAAGGACCAACTGCATATGTTCCTACACTGCCCTGATTCCACTTTGTGGAGGGGGAAGATGTTTTAGCTTTGTTTGGAGCACTGTTTGTACTCTGTTGTTTACTATTAGTAGCAGATGTGGGTTTAGATGTTTTTTCTTCTGGATTAACTCTTTCTCGTTCTATGATGGTTTGTAAACCCTTTGTAATCTCATTTACAGTCAAGGATGACTTACCTACTAATACAAACAACTTATCTAGTATGTCCCTGGGTAATTTCCGTGTCATGTGGACTTGTATTATCCAGTCTGACTCATCCAGGTTCACTTTATTTTTAAGTGCCTTGAGTATGGACTCAAGCTCCAATCTGAAGGTTTGGAGTGAGACTGCAGTATTATTTGGAGGTTTAATGTCTAACAGTCTCTGTGTTAGAATTCTGATAGTCCTTTCAGGTTTAGCGTAATTATCTTTCAGGAGTTGCACTGCATTGTCATAATCATCATCTGTGTGATTTAGATTACAGACTACTTGATACGCTTCATCCTTCAAGACACTCTGTAAGTATGTAAACTTTGTTGTTTTTGGCACATTAGCATTAGAATCCACAGAATCGACAAATTTGCTCCAGAAACCGTCCCAACTCTCGTCTTCTCTTCCAGAAAAAGTTGGTAAACTAAGTGATGGCAATTTGACTTCTGGTGCTGTCTGTTTCTGGGAAGTTGTGGTTACAATATTTATATTAGCTTTATGGGCATGTATGATATCATCAAAGTATTGCAACTGTGTAAACATTGTATCTTCATAATCGGAATGTTCTTGTATAACATCTTGTAATGTTTCTCCACCAACACTGGTATTCTGAAGTAAAACTTGATATTCTTTCATTTGTTGCAACACACGGTCATATTTGTTCCGTGCAAGCCTAAGATAATTTTCCAATGCTACATAGTTAACTGGAGTTTGTTTACTTATGTCATCACATGTGCTAATCTGCCGTGATAAATGATCCCTCAATCCTGTGAGGGTTATTTGGACATTTTTGACAGTAGACATTTTGGAAGTACTTGTTAGTCGTATAGACTATATTTAAATATACTGTAAAATCATACACACTATAATTTGAGTGGTAGACCTGTATCAATGCTGGTATCCGCAAGTTAGCCCATCATTATCACTCTTGGTTGGTACAGAGACACAGGGTAACACTCAAAGGTGAAATGATTATAGTTAAATTGTAATAATGTTATATTGATATCATATTGACAACACAACTCGGGTTGCCTTAAATACTGCATAAAAATATGTACTTGCTAGGTTGTAATATGTGTTCAACTCTAGACAAGTGTAAAAATCTTACCCTTACACCAGGTTAGCACAATAAATTAGACTAGGTTGCTGTACAACACCAGCCTAAAATGTTCTACCCCTGTGCAAGAATTAGTAGTAAATGATGTGGCATGCAGTAAATGTTACAGTAATGGCAATAATAATGCAATAATTACAAAAAAACATATATAAGTAACTTATAAGTAAAGTAGCCTCTTATCAACCTCTTGTAATGAAATGAAAAAAACACAATTGTTCCTTTAGTACTGTCAGAACAATAATAGTGCTTGTTGTAAGTTCTGTTTGCTATGAGATTGAAAAGTTAGGCTAGAAAATATGCAAAAAATATAGCAGTGTCTTCCTGCTATAATGTGTGTAGGTAATATTGCACTATCACTATATGTATGTATAATATCTAGTTCAAAGAACTAAATATAATCCGGTTCCGTAGGACCAAATAATGTGGGGTAAATTCCAGGCAGCTAATCTCTCTTTTTCAAATTGATTTAATAAAATAAAGTTATGTCTTATTTATTTTCTTAGTAAGTAAGTATTAATTAGGTATTAATTAAGTGGACTGTATGTACTGGTAAACTGCATGAAATCTTCTTACACACCATTGGGAGGGACAATTGGTAGCTTAAACCACTTTGTTATGGCTCCTTCTTAAACTACCAATTGTTTACCTTTAAAACTATTATTTCAGTTATTTCATTATAAGTAATTAATTATATCTACTGCTACTGCTATACTAAAATGTCTTAGCTGAGCCAGTAGAATGGGCCTAGTAAGGCGTGTAGGTGTAGCCTCAAGATGGGTGTGGCCCTGCCTCTTTGTGCCACGTAATGGCGGCTGGTGGGAAGGACAAGGCTTGGCAAACAAGTAGTTAATTATGTGTATGAACCAACTGTCTGCACAGATTTTTGAAGCTCCTCTCACAATTTACCTGTATGGGATGCAAGGAATTAATCAAAGTTCCCTAAACATAGCGTCACGTGTGACGTCACGGAGTGATGGTCACGGAGTCTCCCATTTTCCATCCGTCACGTGTTGTGGGAGAGCGTCTCGTGTTGTGGTGGACGTCACGTGTTGTGGTTGGAGCGTCACGTGTTGTGGGAGACGTGTTGTGGTGGACCGTCACGTGTTTTGTTAGAGCGTCACGTGTTGTGGTGGAGCGTCTCGTGTTGTGGTGGATTGTCACGTCCTGTAGTAGAGCATCACATGTTGTGGTGAAGCGTCACGTGTTGTAGAGGAGCTTCACGTGTTATGGTAGAGCGTCACGTGTTGTGGTGGAACATCACGTTTTTTAGAGGAGCGTCACGTGTTGTGGTGGAACGTCACGTGATGTGGTGTAGCGTCACGTGTTGTGGTTGGGCGTCACGTGTTGTGGTGGAGCGTCACGTGTTGTAGAGGAGCTTCACGTGTTAGTAGAGCGTCACGTGTTGTGGTGGAGCGTCACGTTTTTTAGAGGAGCGTCACGTGTTGTGGTGGAACGTCACGTGTTGCGGTGGAGCGTCACGTGTTGTGGTTGGGCGTCACGTGTTGTGGTTGGGCGTCACGTGTTGTGGAGGACGTAACGTGTTGTGGTGGAGCGTCACGTGTAGTGGTGAAGGATCACCACAACACCTGACGTGAAGGGATGAGTTTAGTTTACCTCCTTCAACTCTCTGGATGATGTAAATGGAACTATGAGGTGAAAGAACCAAGCCATTTCGACTATATAGTACTTGGAAGGTGTCGGGATAAGGATTTGAGAAGGGTCGAGGGGAAGGAATGGTCTCCAACGACTTATGATCATTCGAGGATTAAACGCCGACCTGCATGAAACGAGACCCCTCTCTCTACCGTCCAGCTCAAGTGGATGGGCATGGAGCATTACTTTCCCAATTTTCTCTCACTGGTTATGTCTTTTACCTCATGCTATTATGTAGTAAAACAGGTAAAGCAATGATTGTTTTCCTTTTGTATAAATAATGTTAAGTATGAAGTGTTGTTGATTGTGCAGCAAGGTATAATGGGAGAATGAATTGGAAATTTTCCAACACTAATGCATCATTTCTTGTAATATAGTACATCATTATTGTATTAACCCATAGTAATTACTAACACTACTAATATGTAGAATTAATTCAATTAATGTTTCTATTACGAAGCAACATATTTGCCAAATTATTCTTATTCAGCGAGTCGACGTGAGGAACAACAGGCTAAAACATGAATTCCCTCTACTTTTAGTTTGCATCTAAACAGAGTTTAGTTAATTACATTCCTTTATTAAGGATAACCGTTTATTTCATTGATTATTTAAATAACATATTATTGCTTATTGAACTCGTTCATTTAGGTGTATTAATTAATAACGACAGTGGAAATTATTATAGTATAAAACGGTTTGTATAAAATTTCTTAATGCAGTCTTAAGAAGCTGACTTGCATTGTGCAAAAATATATTTCACCTTAATACATTTTGTTAGTGACATAAGCACTTGTCACCAGTCTTTACTTCCTTGATTAATTATATGTAAAATAGAATACTTTAAGCTCGAGAATACTTTGAGCGGGCTGCGCATGCATGCGTATGGCAGCCAGGGTTGAGGGAGGAAGGAGACGCCACTTGTGTGGACGACGCCATATTAGCGGCGTGTTACCAACGTGCAAGAGAGAAGCGCCATTGCAAGGAACTTGCGTAGTATCTTTAATTTTCGCCCCTACAACTTCGAGAGCGATGCCACGTTAATTTCGGCACATCACGGCAGAGTCCAAGGAACTAATCAATTTTCCAGCCCATAATTGACGTCTTATCACAGCAGATGAAGACGAGGGACCTGGAATCGTTTCTACATCAACGGACACGTGGCCCGGCAACTATTAATAACCTTTCTTGTACCACTGTGATCACATGTTATATTTTAGGGTAGTTGTCGTTAGGCTGAGCCATTACAACAAAAATCCAGTACGTCTCCCCTCTAGCAATATTTATTTCTAGCAATTTATATAGGAATATATTATATTAATGTTTGCAGAAGAATTCTGCAGTGATAGATATTTTAGGAAGAATTCCGTATGTATATGTAGTTAGTTACGTAGAAGAGTTCTACATTGTAATCGCCTTTCAGCTCCAGGGTCCACGTCAACCGAGGTGCTAGGCTTCCCCACCTTCACGTGCAACAATTTGTCCGACGCAATACGTCGTCAGTGGAGTGTGGCAACCGATCATCTCACTTAATTTCACAGCTAAGCTGTTAATTGTTATTGTAGAGATACTAACCAATATAGATACTTTAATGATCTCCTAATGAGATCAATATTACTAACCCTTTATTTTAGTAATATTATTCTATATTATTGTAGTATCCTGAGGCTCACTCGCCTGTGATTACTATTACCTTATTCATTCCATATTCAATTCAATTTACTAACATCCTTAATGAACTGGTGATGAACCACACTGGTTGCTAGATATATATGAACTTCTAGAAAATCCCCCCCCCCCCACAAAGATGATATTTGAGGCTTTTAACTTTAATCAATTAATAATACAGTCCATTCATTCTCTTTAAATGATTGTTAAATAATTTTAACATACATAGGCACTAGTCCTATAGTGTTAGTCTTATCATCACTTTTATTTGTTTTCCCTCTTTTCTCAAAAGTGGGTGGTCCTTCGGTTTATATTAATTCTCATAATTAAATAATTCCATATTTGAGTCAAAGCCTCAGATACCCAACATTTTGGTCCTCTTCGAACCGGATAGATAGCTGAGAATCAAGCTATCCTCAATCATTATTAATTAATCACTAACACCAATTATGTGTTACCATTATTGGGCATTACAAATATTTCAATTTACGGCTGTCAGCAGACTGTCCATTATAGACTAAATCACATTCAATCTAATTACTGATTCACTCAACTCAGTGAATTCATTAACATTTCAGGATCCAGTATATTAATCCAAATTACTGATCCCATAAATTAATTAGTCATTACTAACCCTGATAACATTATATTCAACAATTAGGAAGTTCATTTAGGTGGTAAACATTATTTACGGGAGTAGAATACTTGCCAAACACAATTAATAATCTTGTGTTCATTAAATTTCTTATACACATAATTTCTACAAGTGTATATATTATATAAAATTGCAAAATCCAAAAACATAGCACTATTTTACATATTACTGTACCACATTTATTGTAGTTATGCCAACCCAACAGAGGTAGGATAATTTTAGACTGCCACGGTACTAAAATTTGTACAAATTCAGTCTACACCATTAGCTGCATTAATAGGTAGGATTATTACCTAACTAGTACTGTGTTAGACAGTGCTGGTGTATTATTATTTAAGTAGTGTTGACCCTAATTAGGATGGGATTTATGAACCATTTATTGTGTAATTATATTTCATTACATATTTCTATGTCTACTCCATCTCTACTGACCTTGCTGGAGACAGGAAGGCAGTTTGTTGTCAAAGGTTCTCCCATTATTCCTAAAGAATTTTTATAGTTGTATTTTGAACTGTAGCGGTGGGAGCCGGTCGGACGAGCGGACAGCACGCTGGACTTGTGATCCTGTGGTCCTGGGTTCGATCCCAGGCGCCGGCGAGAAACATTGGGCAGAGTTTCTTTCACCCTATGCCCCTGTTGTAAAATAGGTAGTCAGCTGTCACTGGGGGTGGAGGCCTGGTCGAGGAGGACACTAAAAAGCCCCGAAATCATTGTCAAGACATCCAAAGCAAAGAGCTACCACCCCTGTTCAAAGTACCTTTAGTTGCTTATTATTAGGTAGGTAGCTAACCTCTAAATGAGGAAAAGGCCTGGTCGAGGACCGGGCCGCGGGGACACTAAAAAGCCTCGAAATCATCTCAAGATAACCTCAAGATAACCCATCCAAAGCTGATTATAAAGAACTAAGCCTAGGAACCCCTGTTGTGACACCAAAGTACCAGTCAAATCATAGTTGCTTATTATTAGGTAGGTAGCTAACCTCTAAATGAGGAAAATTACAGTCGGCCTATTCAAGGAAATATCAGGTTGTCAATAATTATACCTGCTCTACATATATGAGCAAATACCATAGCTGTCCAAGTAGCTATATAAGCCCTAAAAGACTCAAACCCACAGCCAGTATGGCTACTTCAGAAAATTACTAGAAGAACCTTGAGAGGTTTTCAAAATCACATATTAAGACTACTTGACAAATGTGACAACTGTTTAGGAACTGATTCAGTTGACATTTCCAGGCTAAGAATTTCTACAAAGGTAGCTAGCCAAAAATATGATCAAGTAAAGCATACAATAGAGTCTTATAGGATCATACTCCTTGTCAGTAATACTGTCCCAGACGAATTGAGTCTGACAGAATCTGACTATGCCGACTATAAAGATATAATTCAAGACAAGTTAGATCATTATTACAAAGTGCTTGCGACACAAAATGTTCCTAATTTGTTAGAACATTTTTATAGTTTACCTATACCCAAGCAAGCACCCAGCTCAGATGAAATATATGAGCTACCTCAAAATGAGGAGAATCCTCTAATCAATATTGATCCCGACACAGGATCAACAACTGAAGTTCAACCTTCATTTTCTAAAATCTCATCTAATACAACTTCACGTAATGATTCATTCACAAAGTCTGATCAATTTTCAGACAGCTCATCTCAATGTTCCCTTGATTCTATAAATTCCATGCATGAGGCTACTGAATTAAACAGTCTCTCTCACATGACCCCAGAGAAATAAGTGAAGCTGCAGATGAAACTCCAAGTGAAGCTGCAACAGTCAGTGAATCTGAACAAGAAAATGAAAAAGCTGAAGTTGTAATTAAAGCTGAGGCTAAGCAAGAGGCCATAGCAACACAAGTAATAGTCATAATTACTCACACCAGCCCTCTAGAACAAGTGCTAACAATGAGAAGACTGTTATAAACCTTGTACACCAATTACTAGATTTATCTCCACCAGAACAATCAGTTGACTCTTTACAAGCCTTTAGTTTTCAGCTTGAGTCACTGTTAAATTCCTTCAGCAATGAGGTGGATCACCCTACTGCTGAGTGGATGACTAAAATCATCCTCCAGAGAAAATTGTCTGGTGAGGTGCTCAATAAATTGTATTTATACCAGAATGGTAATATCCTGTCAATGCAGGATATATTCGCAGGTTGACGCAATTTAATTAATCAATCAGCAAACCAGGCACTTAATGACTCTTCAGAATGTGCACAGAAACTGTACCCACAACAGGTTCCTTACCTGAAACTCCTTAAGTGACACTCATTAGTTAACAAGGGTACTAATAATCAATGTAATAACAACAGGTCAAACACTGATTCTTCAGTAAGACCTAAGAGCCCCATAAGTGCTCCTAAGGGACGTAAGAGCCCCACAAGTGCTCCTAAGAGACCTAAGAGTCCAATAAGTACTCCCAAGAGTCCAAAAAGAACTCCCAAAAGTACAATAATTGCTCCCTTGAATACAACAAATACTCACAAGAGAATAAATAACAAGCAAATGCTAGCAGCAAAACCTTCACAACCAGCAGTTGCAGTTTCACCTTAACCGGTGTTCCCTAAACGAACTGTAGGATGGGGGTTATGTTTGTTTTGCAATCAAAAACATTCTCTGTACAAATGTACTAATTACCCTGTTACGATAATCTCCTTCAAGAGAGATTTGGCCTGCTCTTTCCTATCATCATGTTACTTCAGTACATCTACAACATCTAGATACTACAAGCGAGTGTTGTACATATTTAGTCAAATATGTTTTGCCAGGCGCATACGTATATCACACTCGCTCTCCACCTCCCCCCTCCATCGTCGCCGATCACCAAACTACCATTTCCAGCCAGCCTGCTTCTGATTGGTGAATCGACGTCTGCACCTCAGCGCCATCTACCTAGCCGATGTCTGGGCCTGCACCAGCCATTGAAGTTAGAATATCCTGTGCTCTCAAAGCTGACACAACCATCTGATATACGCTCTGTCTATTAGTGGATGTTCTCAGCCAGCGCTTTATTCTCAGCACCTGTTAATTTCAGTTTTGTCTTTATCCATTTTAGAGTAACGTCACCACTATTTTATTTTATATTATTTTTTGACTTTATAATCTTGTTAGTTTGCACTGTACATAGCCAAGGAATTGTCTTATTCATAATTTGTTTTCAATTTAATTAAAGTTTCATTGTTCATACTATTTGTTTTGCTTGTTTTGCCTTACTTTACCAACAGCTACACAGTCATCTTTTTTTTTTTTAAATGTGATAGACATTGACACCAGCCATTGGGAGAACTGCCGAACACTTACACTTCTTTTTTCCATCACATTTAATGGGGGCCTGTCCTAGGAGCTTCACTCGGGTACTAGTACTAGAACATCAATTTGTAGTAAGTGTACTTGGATTTGATACAGTTGCTTTTCAATATTTTCATAACTTTTAATATTTATATGGTGCTGTGTATTTTGTGCATTCCGAGGGTAACATATTGTGAGTGTTGGATAACTGTTGATTACGTGGTGACTGGAGGTCACAGTCATTCTCTTAATTGGTCATCCCTCCCTCAGTGTTATTACTCGTGTATTCCACCTTTTTTGTCCCTAGAATATTTCTCAAATTACGGCAGATCATCATTTTGGTACCCTGGTACTTTGATTTGTCTTCGGGCCACGCACCCTATCTTCTGCAATCCGACCAAAGGAGGATAAAGAGGGCCATAGTTCCTCTAGCACGGACTACGCTGTTGAATTGGGACCTCAACAGCAGTTCTCATCACCAGTTGACACTCGCACCCCTACACGTCGGTCAGAGATGATGATATTTACTCAGGTAGGGAATTAGCTTTTTTTTTCAGAGCACAAAGAACGCTAATTCTGTAAGTATCATATAATTAAGTAGGCAACCCCTTGATTCTGTCCTATAGAGACCCGGCAAGGTATCCCTACATTCTTGGACTACCCTTTCACTTTTGAAACAATTAAAAGTTTCATTTGTTTTCGAAACTATCGGTTTCATTTATTTAGAAGGATTTTCTTGCCCTTATTCTCTTATATTGAGTACCAGGTACAAGATTTCCTGCGATTTTGATCGACTAATCATTTACCATCTAATATTAACCTTAATTGTTAACGATTAAAATTCCACAAGATAGTTACCAGTTGCCACGTCATCCTGTTACTGACACTTAGAATAACACATGTATATTCGCTATACATTTATTTGCTATTTCAAAATGTTTCGTCTCTCAGCATTTCGTAGTGATCCAGCAAGTGAAGTAGGGAACTTAATTCATGCCAAGAGGTCCGAATTACAAACTCTTGCACACGAGTATCAACTAGATGCTCCCCCTGGAGCCAACAAAAATGACTTGCACAATATTATCTTGGATCACCTCTTAGATGAAGGAATTATAGACTCTGATGCTCACGAAAACTATTCTATTGCAGATAAACATGCTCTGGCAGCTATGAAGTTAAAGCTCGAACTAGCGAAAATAGAGCGTGAACAACAAAAAGCTCTCCAGATACAGGAACGAGAGGCTGCCCTAAAGCGTGACCTACTGCAAGAACAAGCAGCATATGAGAAAGAATCTCTACTACGAAGGGAACGTGAGGTTGACATAAAGAAAGAACAGGAACGTGAGGGTGCCCTACACCGTGAGCGGGAGAGAGAGCAGCTTGAAGCAAGAAAACTTCACCTGGAGATGCAACGTGAGCACGATACACAGCAAGCTGAGTGTTCTAGCATATCGTCGACAAGAACTCACCTTGGAAACTACACACCACACTCGGTGCCAACAAGCTGCCGCTAATCTTCCCATAAGTTTCAATGTCTCCCATGCAAGTAAGTTAATGCCACCATTCGTTGACACAGAGATAGACTTGTTTTTTTACCACTTTAGAGACCCTAGCTAAAAAACTTAGCTGGCCTGAAGGTCAATGGTCTACCCTTCTCAGAGTGCATCTCAAAGGTAGAGCTGCGGTTACTCTCAGTACCTTAGCGTCTGAGAATGACTACCAGACCCTGAAGCAAGCAGTTTTAGACGCCTACCTTCTCTCCACCGAAAGCTACAGACGAAAATTCCATGATTATCTAAAGGCAAGTACCACCACCTTTTTAGAATTTGCCAAAACAAAGAAAAGATATTTCATGAAATGGCTGGAAGCAGCACATGTCTCTACATTTTCAGAACTCGTCAACCTCATTCTAGTTGAGGAATTCTTTAGACGTGTTCCCCCTTCCATCCGTTTATATTTAGCAGACAAAGAAACAGACTACATCCGATGTGCGAAGTCGGCTGACACCTACAACCTCATACACCGGCTAACACCAGACCCACCTTCCAGTAAGAAGTCTTGGTATAGTTATGACAAAGTGAGTACCGATCAAGCGAGCTCTCAATTGTATTGCAAGCTCTATGGACATACTATAGATAAATGTGGAAAAGCTCAATACAAAGCCTATAGTGAAACTCCTAAACCCAAACCGACTCCTCCTAAGTCCGGTAAGCCTGTGATGAATGTTGGTGTTCCTGTTAAAGATCTTTCTCTCTTCAGCAAACACCTGTATCCTGGAACTGTCTCTGCCAACAGTATAGATTCGGAGGGACGTTTCAAATTGAATATCTTGAGGGACACAGTGGCTCTTCAGTCAATAATATTGAAATCGGCTGTGCCGATTTCAATATTATTTCATCACCTACACCGGGGAAACCGTCCTTATCACTGACCTCACTGCTACCACTCCATATCCACTCGCCAGAGTCCACCTGGAATGTCCTTTCGTGACCGGTAAAGTCCAAGTCGCCATCAGGGAAAAGCCTTTTCCCATGTCTGGATTGCAACTTCTCCTGGGCAATGACATGGCCGAGGATCTGCAACCTTCCAACCTGATCATCATGGACAAACCCCAGGTATGTGACTCTGTAGTGGACAACCCCATCTTAAAGTATGTTCCAGCAGAGGTCCAAGAAGGTGAAGAAGTTTCTCCTCTGGTTTTGGTGACCACCCGTGCACAAGCTGCACGCCCGCAACCAGCTGACTCTACTGCAACCGCTGTCCCTAAAGACCACCAGAACCTACCACCGAATCTTACTATTTTGGAGTTCCGTAAGTTACAGAGGGAGGATCCTTCATTAACACCATTATTCTTCCAGGCTGAGACTCAACCTGACAGTATCCCTGGGTTCTTCCTAGAGAATCAGTTGCTCTACCGCAGGTACAGACCCAGTAAGCTGATGGAGGATGACGATTGGGCAAATGTCGAACAACTAGTGGTTCCCACCAGCCTACGGCCCGATACTCTACACCTGGCCCACGGAGCACCTTCTCACTATGGTTTTAACAAAGCCTATCACAGAATCAGACAAGACTACTACTGGCCTGGTATGGTTAAAGACGTCAAAAGTTACGTGCAACAGCGTCATATGTCAAATGGCAGGAAAACCTAACCTCCTGATTCCCAAAGCTCCTTTAATTCCCATCCTGGTGCCTGCAGAACCTTTCCAGACTCATCATAGACTGTGTTGGTCCTTTACCCCGGACCATTTCTGGTAACGCTTATATACTACCTATCCTGTGTCCAACCACCAGATTCCTCATAGCAGTTCCTGTAAAGAACATTACGGCTGCTACAGTGGTAAAACAACTATGAAGATATTTACCCAATACGGATTTCCACGGGAGATTCAAAGTGACTGTGGCACCAACTTGACCAGTGATCTCTTAAAGACACTGGAAGAGTTTAACATCACTCGGGTATTGTCCAGCCCCTATCATCCTGCTTCACAGGGATGATAGGGTAATGTAGTCGCCAAACGATTAAATCACTCCTAAAGAAATTTTGCAATGAAACCATGAAAGACTGGGATAACTTGATATCCTTATATGCATTTCCAAAAGTCTCTCAAATGAGTCTCTAGGAGTATCTCCTTATGAGATGCTCTATGGATGTAAGTGCTGTACTCCTCTCAAAGCTTTTAAAGACTCTCTACGTAATGCCACCTTCAGTGACCCTCAGAATGTGCCCGTTTCTTCAAAACTTAAAGCACATTCTAGAGTACATAAATTTGCTAATGACAATCTATTGAAAGCTCAAGAGAGGATGAAGACTCATTTTGATCAATGCAGCAAAATCAGCAAATTTAAACCAGGAGACTTCGTGTTGGCATATTTTCCTATCACAGGTTCTCCATTGCAAAATAAGTTTTCAGGACCTTACCGCATCAAGGAGTGCAGAAACAACCACAACTACGTTCTTGAGACTCCAGATAGTCGGCGGAGGACTCAGTTGTGCCACGTCAATCTTCTGAAGAAGTATAAAGGTATTCCCCCCACTGTGCTAATATCACTCTCCACTTTCAAAGATCCATATCTCCACAGTGAGACCTTCCCTGCTTCTCCTCCGGAAAGCTCTGACTCTGATTCAATGCCTTCTAACTCTGAAACCCTTAATGATCTTCCTACCTATTTACAAGACAGTAATAGTGCTCCTCTCATCAAAGTTCTTCATGAACATCAGAAGTTCATCAACGATGATCCCCAGGAGAGTAATGTGGTTCAGCAAGACATCCAGCTGCTTCCTGCTACCCAGCCGATTCGTCAACCCTTCTACCATATCAGCCCGTACAAAAAGGAAGTTATGCGTGCTGAAGTACAATATCTTCTGGATCATGGGCTGGCCTCACCCTGCATCTTGGTGCCGAAACCGCACGGTAAAGTTCGCCTTTGTACCGATTATAGGAAATTGAATCTGGTGACCGTCAAGAATGCTTATCCTTTACCACGTATAGATGATATCCTTGACCCCATTGGTAATGGCAAATATTTATCCCAACTTGATTTGTTAAAAGGCTATTACCAAATAAGCCTGACAGAGCGAGCTAAGGAAATATCTGCCTTCACCACTCCTTTTGACCTATACAGATATGAACGTCTTCCTTTTGGACTGTGTAACGCCCTGGCCACCTTCCAGCGAGTTGTCTACCGCGTCATCTACGGCCTAGATCACACCTATGCCTGCTTGGACGACATTTGTTGTGGCAACCAACACCTGGAGCGAACATCTGCTCCAGTTGCAACGATTGTTCTCAAAGCTCCTGACAGCCGGCCTTACCATCAACTTGGGCAAGTCCACCTTTGCCAAAGGTAAAGTGTGTTATCTGGGTCATGTGATAGGGAGTGGCAACATTGCTCCTTTAACAATTCACACTGAAGCCATTTAGCATTATCTACAACCTATGACCAGGAAGCAGCTCCTGTGCTTCCTTGGACTTGCGTCTTACTATCGTAGGTTTGTGAAGAATTTTAGTACGGTAGCGACACCATTGATTAATTTGACCAGCCCCAAGCAACGGTATCATTGGACCATTCAACAGACCGTTGCCTTTGAACAACTTAAATCTCTGCTATGTTCTGATCCCATTCTCGCCTCTCCAGATATCATGAAGCCCCTCATCATCAGTGTCGACGCCAGTGGTACCGGCATCGGGGGCGTCCTACTACAACAACGAGGCGAGGAGGTTCTTTCTGTCAGCTTCTGTAGCTACAAGTTGAAGCCCCATCAAAAGAACTACAGCACTATAGAAAAGGAACTCCTCGCCATCGTCCTGAATCTGCATCATTTCGAACCTTACCTACAGGGAAGTCGGTCTATTACCATCTACTCGGACCACAATCCCTTAAGGTTCCTGCAACAGGCCCAATTCAACAATCAGCGTCTTCTACGCTGGGCTCTGTACTTGCAGAATTTTAATCTGGAGATCTACTTCATCAAGGGTACAGACAACATCATAGCTGACGCCCTCTCCAGAGTCTACGAAGTAGAGACAGCTACTCCTACCTCTACACCAGCTACTGAAGTACCTAACCCGTAAGAGCAGGCTTCGGGGGAGAGCTGTTACGATAATCTCCTTCAAGAGAGATTTGGCCTGCTCTTTCCTATCATCATGTTACTTCAGTACATCTACAATATCTAGATACTACAAGCAAGTGTAATACATATTTAATTAAATACGTTTTGCCAGGCGCATACGTATATCACACTCGCTCTCCACCTCCCCCCCCTCCATCATCGCCGATCACCAAACTACCATTCCCAGCCAGCCTACTTCTGATTGGTGAATCGATGTCTGCACCACTGCACCTCAGCACCATCTACCTAGCCGATGTCTGGGCCTGCACCAGATATTGGAGTTAGAATATCCTGTGTTCTCAAAGCTGACACAACCATCTGATATACGCTCTGTTTATTAGTGGATGTTCTCAGCCAGCGCTTTATTCTCAGCACCTGTTAATTTCATTTTTGTCTTTATCCATTTTAGAGTAATGTCCCCAATATTTTATTTTATATTATTTTTTGACTTTATAATCTTGTTAGTTTGCACTGTACATAGCCAAGGAATTGTCTTATTCATAATTTGTTTTCAATTTAATTAAAGTTTCATTGTTCATACTATTTGTTTGTTTTGCCTTACTTTGCCACAGGACACAACAGCTATGCAGTCATCTTTTTTTTTTAAATGTGATAGGCATTGACACCAGCCATTGGGAGGACTGCCGAACACCTACACTTCTTTTTTCCATCTCAACCCCAATAGAGATACACGAGTCAGACGACTCAAACAGTTACACAAATGTACTAGGTGTCTCAAATCACATAATGTTAACAGCTGTGACACCCCACTGAACATCTGCTATAGGTGTAGAATGGGCGAGCATCATGCTGCACTGTGCAAATTTGTCAAAACAAATGATTTCAATCCTAGAATAGGAGATAGAGAATCTACACATGTACAGTGCTGCAAGGTGCGAGAAGTTTACAGCGTAATTTAACCAACGTCTCAGTAGGATGCAACCTTGCCCACTGCCCAACTTCAAGTAAAGAATAAAGGAATCCGGATCACCACTCGTGGACTATTTGATCAAGGATCCCAGAGAACTTTCATTACTCAGAAAGTGGCAGAGGCACTCAATTTACAACCTATCAGACAGGTAAAATTAAACCTGTCAAGGTTCATGATAAATCGAGGACCCCCAAGAATATTCAGTAGTTCAACCGCTCATACGTCTAGGTAGTCATGTCAAGGCTATCCAAGCCATTGTTGTAGATCAAATACCGTTTGACCTAAATATTAAGGGTCTGGGGTACACAGCCAACTTCCTGCAGGAACATGAAATTAAATTAGCTGAAATCCA
The DNA here is from genome assembly GCF_020424385.1 of Procambarus clarkii. NCBI lineage: Eukaryota > Metazoa > Arthropoda > Malacostraca > Decapoda > Cambaridae > Procambarus > Procambarus clarkii. Next base: position 25,223 of record NW_025556002.1, read on the forward strand.
GTTAACGTCTGACCGCCTTAATAATGTAAATGTACTAGTTGGAGCAGACTACTATTACCAGTTCATCACTGGACATGTTAAACGACTAGGCATGAATATGCTCCAATCTGCAGGTGGCTACTTACTGACATATATACTTTCAAACCCGAAGAAGCCTATGCCTGCCAACAATAATAAATTAATCAGCAGTAAATCAATTCTCCAGCAACAAGCTGAATTGGAAACCCAGCTCTAAGTAATACACCCAGATTGAATGTAGTACAATTAGTATTCGCCGAGATGTTTCAGAGCTCCCAGTGGAAAATCAGTGGTCCGTATCTAACCGGGTACATGTGACAGCGACCAAGTCATTGAATCCACTGCAGACCTAGAATTATTCTCGACAAGTAATAATTGACCACACTCAGTCTCCCTAAGTAATTAATAATATTAGGCTAGAGAATCTAGCACCCAATGCATCCAGCATTCCTGAATTTAGCAATACTACGAAGTTATCAAACAACTTCTACACTTGTAAACTCACTAGGACTAAGGTTCATAATACTTGCACTTAAGGTTTGCCAAGAAAAACATAATGCCACGTTTTCTGCACTAAGAGTTAGTGAAAATATTTGCATCAATTTTGTTTGAGCTGCTTTTCTTTCGTATCTGCTTATTATTGTAGGAGCGTAGCACAAACAAATTTGCAAACTTACCCATATGTAAGTGAACATACCACAGAGAACTAATAAACCGTGAAACGTTTAGGTGTCGAAAGTGTTACGAATTATCTTCAAATAGCATCAATCGTAGCAATAATTAAATTTGCAGCAATCTTAGGTTTCCCATTGTTTAATGCATTACCATTAAACCATAAGCATTGTAACCTAACATGCTTAACGATCTCAATTCACAGCTCACCCCTGAATTAGCGTAACAATTGAGCGCCCTGTTGTTCATAATGATGTTTGAACGCTATAATGCTCCACCTCGCTAATTCGAGCATTGCTCACCAAAGAATCTGCATAAATTCCATGCTTAGCTATCCTTCAAGAAGGATCTTGCACTAATAACCCGAGCTGACCCAACAGCTCCCCTGTAGATTAACGTATTGATTGAGCGCTTTATTGTTCCTAATGCGCATTCGAGCTCAATATTGCTCGCCATGAGAATCGAACGCTTTGTTGCTCCACTTCGTTAATCCGAGCTCAATATAGCTCACCATGTTAATCCGAGCACAATACTGCTCACCCTGTTAATCCGAGCTCATTACAGCTCACAATGTTAATTCGAGTACATTACTGCTCACCATAATAACTTTGGAATTATTAATGCTAACCATTTAGCTAGAGTAACTCTACTAAGAATTAGTGAGTTATCACAATTAGCTTAGTTGTATACTTAGGTAGGTTAGAAATTTAAACCATCTATTTAGGTAGGTATTAGGGACTTTAATTAGTGTTAACTGAGTACCAGCCTAGTCTGTACTCACAATTAAATACAGTTGACTATACACAGAGACTGATTAAATAAAATAAATTTCACATCTAAAGTTGAGGATGTATTAATGAGTTCCCAGTGTCAAGCCTATGAGCTGCAATTTAATTAGCTCATAAGTCAGAATGACTAGGCTTCTAACCTCACTGTCGACTCAGAATCTTCCTTGATTTTAATGAATAACCATATTCAGTTCTCTAATATTATATTATCTATAGCTATTTAGCAACTTAGTTATACTGTTAGTCAGAATTACTACTGCATGGCAGTACACATTAAATCAAATTTCTTCATTTGAGCTTGGGGTGATCATGATGCTCAGTGATGTGTTATTGTCTAGTAACTCAACAGTTACAAGTTACAGCCACCCTAGACTGTGACCTTACTGTAGTGTCAGAGTCTCCTTGATCTGGAATGACCCAATGAATAATACTTTATTTGCAGTATAATAATGTAGAATACAACTTATACAATAATGTTATCAGTTCTTGAGAACATTTTCCGAGTTTACCTACAATTCAACAACTACGTAATACAACCATTACATGTCACTGCGACCCTAGTTGTTGAGTCTACTTTAAACTTTAGAGAGTTCTTGATTACAGATACCTTAATCATTTAATTAAATAGTTTCAATATTAATTCATGTTCCCACAATGACTCTGAGTCACATCTGTAGAACAGATTCGGACATTCGTTACTAATGTACTAACTTACTAATCCATAATATAACTTCGGAATGGGTACGTCAGTACTCAGAACTACGACCACGAAGTTTCCTCCCTCGGAATTAAATTGGAAATTTTCCAACACTAATGCATCATTTCTTGTAATATAGTACATCATTATTGTATTAACCCCATAGTAATTACTAACACTACTTATATGTAGAATTAATTCAATTAATGTTTCTATTAGTAAGCAATATATTTGCCAAATTCTTCCTAGTCAGAGTGACGACGTGCGGAACAACAGGCTAAAACATGAATTCCCTCCACTTTTAGTTTGCATCTAAACAGAGTTTAGTTAATTACATTCCTTTACTAAGGATAATCGTTTATTTCATTGATTATTTAAATAGCATATTATTGCTTATTGAACTCGTTCATTTAGGTGTATTAATTAATAACGACAGTGGAAATTATTATAGTATAACACGATTTATATAAAATTTCTTAATGCAGTCTTAATAAGCTGACTTGCATTGTGCAAAAATATATTGCATCTTAATACATTTATTAGTGACATAAGCACTTGTCACCAGTCCTTACTTCCCTGATAATTATATGTAAAATAGAATACTTTAAGCTCGAGAATACTTTGAGCAGGCTGCGCATGCGTATGGCAGCCAGGGTTGAGGGAGGAAGGAGACGCCACTTGTGTGGACGACGCCACATTAGCGGCGTGTTACCAACGTGCAAGAGAGAAGCGCCATTGCAAGAAACTTGCGTAGTATCTTTAATTTTCGCTCCTACAACCACGAGAGCGGTGCCACGTTAATTTCGGCACATCACGGCAGTGTCCAAGGAACTAATCAATTCTCCAGCCCATAATTGACGTCTTATCACAGCAGATGAAGACGAGGGACCTGGAATCGTTCCTACATCAACGGACACTTGGCCCGGCAACTATTAATAACCTTTCTTGTAACACTGTGATCACATGTTATATTTTAAGGTAGTTGTCGTTAGGCTGAGCCATTACAACAAAAATCCAGTACATCTCCCCTCTAGCAATATTTATTTCTAGCAATTTATATAGGAATATATTATATTAATGTTTGCAGAAGAATTCTGCAGTGATAGATATTTTAGGAAGAATTTCGTATGTATCTGTAGTTAGTTACGTAGAAGAGTTCTACATTGTAATCGCCTTTCAGCTCCAGGGTCCACGTCAACCGAGGTGCTAGGCTTCCCCACCTTCACGTGCAACAATTTGTCCGACGCAATACGTCGTCAGTGGAGTGTGGTAACCGATCATCTCACTTAATTTCACAGCTAAGCTGTTAATTGTTATTGTAGAGATACTAACCAATATAAATACTTTAATGATCTCCTAATGAGATCAATATTACTAACTCTTTATTGTAGTAATATTAATCTATATTATTATAGTATCCGGAGGCACATTTGCCTGTAATTACTATTACCTAATTCATTCCATATTCAATTTAATTTACTAACATCCTTAATGAACTGGTGATGAACCACACTGGTTGCTAGATATATATGAACTTCTGGAATACCCCCCCCCCCCCAAATGTTGATATTTGAGGCTTTTAACTTTAATCAAATAATAATACAGTCCATTCATTCTCTTTAAGTGATTGTTAAATAATTTTAACATACATAGGCTCTGATTCTATAGTGTCAGTCATATAATCACTTATATTTGTTTTCCCTCTTTTCTCAAAAGTGGGTGGTCCTTCGATTTATATTAATTCTCATAATTAAATAATTCCTTATTTGAGTCAAAGCCCCAGATACCCAACAAGAGTACAGAGTAGTTATCACTTGGCATGATGTTATAACTTAGGATGATGTTATCACTTGTAATAGTGATAACAGCATCCCTTGAGTGATAGGGAAACCCTACAAAAGTGTGTGTGCAGGATATGCATCAAAAGTAAAAAAGAGTTTTTTAAGAAATATGTTTTGAACACCATGAACGCCCGAGGGAGCTGGAAGCGCTTTTTGTGTAGACAACCTTCGTAAGAGTTATCCGGTTGACGGGTCAACCCGTCCTCTCAACTACTGCCACGTCAACGTAACCAAGTACTAAATGCTACGAACTATGACCATGAAACGTTGCGACTTGCAAAAAAATCGACATTTTCTTTTTATGCCTCGGATGGTTAGGTTAGGTTTGGGTTCGTGGCATGTTCGGTTAGGTTAGGAAGTTGAATTTTGCACGTTGTGGCATGCGGAGAGAACAACAGGCTGGATACACAGGATCAACAGTCTCCCTTTTCCGTTGTCGGGAACAGAAGGCCTGTTGTTTTCATTGAGGTTCCCTTAGGTCAACGGTTAATATTCCCCAAGATGATACATCTTAGATGTTGCAGCTTCCCTTCTGTTGCACCTTGATGATGATGTTGCATCTTGCCTTCTCAACAGTTGACGAACTCGCAGGTCCGTATTCAATTATTTGCGAGTAGGGACATTAGGAGAAAAGGAAACGCAGCCGTGTTTCAGGCATATATATATATCCTGCCGCGGGATTCGAACCCCAGACCATACGGTTGTGAGCCAACAGTTCTGACCACCGCTAAGAAGAGGGTAAGGAGAGTGTTCAAGATTGTAGTGAGGGTGTCGTGGAGCAACATGAGGGAACATAGCGAGACCCACAGTTGGATAATTGAAATTATGGAGGAACTACTGTATTCTCAGTTCTTTCAAAATTCTATTCTGAGTTTCAGGGATATTCATGCTTGTATTTCTTTGATTTTGCTGCTTCCCTGTGGTTAGCCGCACAGCCTGCTTGATCAGCGCCGAGGTGTACATAGTTCTCAGTCAACGAGGATACACATGTGTAGTCCCACACCAGCTGTCTGCCCCAATTCCCGAAGTATATTGTGATGCCGCCCAGATATACATATATGAAGATGAATGAGAGTGGGCAGCGCCTCCTGGAGTTCTGCTGCCGTCATGATCTCTGCATCACCAATTCCTTCTTCGACACCAAACCCCAGCATAAGGTTTCCTGGAGACATCCCAGGTCTAAGCATCGGCACCAACTCGACCTGGTGCTTACGGGGCGTAGCAATCTGAGAAACGTCAAACTGACGTGCAGCTTCCAGAGCGCAGATTGTGACACCGACCACTCTCTCGTCATTTGCAGAGTAAAGTTCCCCTCAAAATCCACAGAGCAAAGAAGGAGGGAAGACCACGCATTAACATAAACAAGACCCGTGACCTTCACAAGGTGGAGGAATTCACTGCGGCGCTGGTAAATGCCCTTCCTGTACCACCCTGGGATAGCGCAAGTGAGAGGTGGTTACATCTCAGGGGCACTATTTTCAACACTGCCATGTCCACCTTCGGTAAGATGCATAACAAGTCAGCAGATTGGTTCGAGGCCAGTACAGAGGAACTGTTACCCCTCGTTAAGGAAAAGAGACGAGCTCTCTCATCCTACAAGAACCTGCCCTCGGAAAGGAACCTACAAGGCCCTCTGTACTGCCCCCGCAGTAGAGTTCAACAAACTGTGAGGCGTTGTGCTAACGATTATAGGCTTTGACTCTGTTCCAGCATCCAGACTGCAGCCACTGTCGGCAACATAAGAGGCATGTACAAATGGATCAAACAGGCAACAGGCCCTACACAAAACAGGACAGCTCCTCTGAAGTCAGCCACCGGAGCGATCATTGAAGACCGTGATCAACAGATGAATCGTTTGGTGGATTATTACTCTGAACTCTACTCAGAGAGAACTTGGTCAGCGTAGAAGCCTTGGATACAATCGAGTACCTGACCGTATTGGAAGAACTTGATCTTGAACCAACTGTGGAAGAAGTTGAGAAAGCAGTAGCTTCACTTTCCTCAGGGAAGGCCCCAGAATACGACGGGATTCCGCCTGAAGTTCTCAAGTGCGCTCGTGGAACACTTAAAACTGAGTTTCATGAACTTCTGTGCCAGTGCTGGAGGGAGGGCTCGGTGCCACAAAATATGAGATATTCAAATATCATCACTCGCTATAAAAATAAAGGTGACAGAAGCGATGTCAACTACTGTCGTGGCATCTCCCTCCTCAGCGTCATCGGCAAACTCTTCGCCAGGGTCGTCTTGGTCAGGCTTTAGATTCTTGCCGAAAAAGTGTATCCTGAGTCACAGTGTGGTTTCCGAGCGGAGAGGACGACCACTGACATGGTGTTCTCCCTGAGACAGCTACAATAAATGTGCAGGGAGCAGAAAAAAGCATTGTACATCGCCTTCATTGACCTTACAAAGACTTTTAACCTCGTGAGCAGGGACGGACTCTTCAAGATCTTAGCCAAAATTGGCTGCCCCAACCCGTTCTCGCACTTTCGTATAGTCAATATTGACTTATTAAATACGTGCATATGTGACATACTTGACATACTAGTTTACCTTGAAAAGCTTCATAGAAAACACCAACCTTACCTAATCTTCTTAGTATATTAAGATAAGCATCTTATTGCATCGTAATTACAATTATTACTTAACCTATTGTAGGTATAGGTTAAGTAATAATTGTAATTACCCCAGAAGTGACTCGAACCCATACTGCCAGGAGCAACGCAACTGGCTATCATTTCCTTATGTCCGGTCGTGATGGTCAAGTGGATTAAGGCGTCCTGTACATACCAGTTGCGTTGCTCCTGGTAGTATGGGTTTGAGTAACTTCTGGGGTGTGATTTTCAGTTATATTATATATATATATATATATATATATATATATATATTATATATATATATATATATATATATATATATATATATATATATTATATATATATATATATATATATATATATATATATATATATATATATATATATATATATATATATATATATATATATATATATATATATATCACTAAGAACTCTTTGACCCGGCCAGGATTCGAACCCATGCCGTCCATGATCACCCCTAAACGTACACAGTACCGTGACCACCGCACCAATGATCGTCTATAAGGATTGGTCAGTCTTGGCGCTTATTAACTAAGCTTCCTGACTGACCAATCCCCGACGACACTCATGGATCCATTTGGGTACAGTTCCTGGCCAGGTCAAAGAGTTCTTAGTGATATATGGCTTGCGCGTTCATGCAGCTTTCTCACACATGTTAGACTCAGTGCAGCCCGTGCATGCGCCAGAATTTGATGAAAAACTGTACCCAAATGGATCCATGAATGTCGTCGGGGATTGGTCAGTCAGGAAGCTTAGTTAATAAGCGCTAAGACTGACCAATCCTTATAGACGATCATTGGTGCGGTGGTCACGGTACTGTGTACGTTTAGTGGTGATCCTGGACGGCATGGGCTCGAATCCTGGCCGGGTCAAAGAGTTCTTAGTGATATATGGCTTGCGCGTTCATGCAGCTTTCTCACATATATATATATATATATATATATATATATATATATATATATATATATATATATATATATATATATATATATATATATATATATATATATATTAGTATATTTTGGTAGCAGTCTTTCCTGTAGACATATATTATTAAATATGACCGAAAAAGTAAGATTAATAATTCTAACACGAATTTTCTCAATCTTTCGTACATTACGCTTCACTGTTGGAGGTAAATCAAAATTGATTTTTTATATAATATCAGATATAGATATAATATCAGAGAGACGTAAGTTCTAATCAGTTGTGTATTTGTGAAGTCTTTGAAAATGTAATAAGTTTTACGAAACGCGCCCGTGTCGCGTCAGACTAGAAATAAAAATGAATTTTGGAGAAGTGATTTTTGATTTACCTCCAACAGTGAAGCGTAATGTACGAAAGATTGAGAAAATTCGTGTTAGAATTATTAATCTTACTTTTTCGGTCATAATATATGACCGAAATATAATATATTTTTTCGGTTAATAATATATATATATATATATATATATATATATATATATATATATATATATATATATATATATATATATATATATATATATATATATATATATATATATATATATATATATATATATATATATATATATATATATATATATATATATATATTATTAAATCTGACCGAAAAAGTAAGATTAATAATTCTAACACGAATTTTCTCAATCTTTCGTACATTTCTTTTCACTGTTGGAGGTAAATCAAAAATCAATTCTACAAAATTCATTTTTATTTCTAGGCTGACGCGACACGAGCGCGTTTCGTAAAACTTATTACATTTTCAAAGACTTTTAGTTTACAAATACACAACTGAATAGAACTTACGCATCTCCGATTTTATATCTACATTTGAGTGAGGTGGATGGGGTGAGGTGGCATTAATAGGGTATTAATTTCATCAACACAAGACAGAACAAGAGGTGGCATTAATAGGGTATTAATTTCATCAACACAAGACAGAACACGAAACAATGGGTATTGAATAGAAGTGTTTGTAGAAAGCCTATTGGTCCATATTTCTTGATGCTTCTATATTGGAGCGGAGTCTTGAGGTGGGTAGAATATAGTTGTGCATTAATTGGCTGTTGATTGCTGGTGTTGACTTCTTGATGTGTAGTGCCTCGCAAACGTCAAGCCGCCTGCTATCGCTGTATCTGTCGATGATTTCTGTGTTGTTTACTAGGATTTCTCTGGCGATGGTTTGGTTGTGGGAAGAGATTATATGTTCCTTAATGGAGCCCTGTTGCTTATGCATCGTTAAACGCCTAGAAAGAGATGTTGTTGTCTTGCCTATATACTGGTTTTTTTGGAGCTTACAGTCCCCAAGAGGGCATTTGAAGGCATAGACGACGTTAGTCTCTTTTAAAGCGTTCTGTTTTGTGTCTGGAGAGTTTCTCATGAGTAGGCTGGCCGTTTTTCTGGTATTATAGTAAATCGTCAGTTGTATCCTCTGATTTTTGTCCTACAGACAAGGAGGTAAAGAAAAGAAGGTGAAGCTTTTCTTCACCTTAAAAGTACGAAAATGAGTTTTGGAGAACTCCTATTTCAATTAAGCCCTGATGCTAAGAAAATAGTTAGAGGGATAGAAGCCCTAAACCAGAAAATAATAAATACAGAATATGCAGTCATATTCAATGAAACATATATATATATATATATATATATATATATATATATATATATATATATATATATATATATATATATATATATATATATATATATATATATATATATATATATATATATATATATATATATATATATATATATATATATATATATATATATATATATATATATATATATGTATATATATATATATATATATATATATATATATATATATATATATATATATATATATATATATATATATATATATATATATTGTATGATGATATTAATTAAGGATAATAATAAAAATATTAAACATAGTAGAACCAAGAGCTACGTAAGTAAAACAAAGTATACATAATTTGGCGTTGAATAGAAATAATTTGTCCATTTTTCCCGCACACTCAACAAACTCTGCAACTTGTAAGATCGGTTGTATTTGTCGGCTGAAGAAAGGTTATACGAAGGTGCCTTTCAGAGAGAGAGAGAGAGAGAGAGAGAGAGAGAGAGAGAGAGAGAGAGAGAGAGAGAGAGAGAGGGGGGGGGAGAGGGGTAGGCTCGCTGCTCGACGTTAGAGCAACAGTTCATCACTTAATGTGTAAAACGTCAAGCAATATTTCAGGAAGTTACAATGTCTAGAAAAGGTTGTCTAAAGTGTTACGAACCCGGATCCAGCGTCCGAGCACGGAGCAGTGACGACCGCGCCATCTGTGGGTCAGCTCCCGAAACCCCCACCAAATGGACGACGACACCTGGTGAGGACAAGGTGTACTGGCCACAAGGGCCAGTTTCCAGTCCGGTTCAGCTCACAGCACCGCCGCCGCAGACCTCTGGTGAGGTGGTGCTCAGACTACAACGCCATCTATGGAGTGGATATGTCGGGCGTTTGTGCCTGAGCCCGTAAGTGAGGTGTTTTAGTGTGTCCCAGTTATTGATGACGTGTCTGCTTACAGAGTCGACCTGGGACTGCTGTGATGGAAGTTGAGTCAGTCTACCCAAGGCAGCCGTCCCCATACCTTGTGCTTTGCTGTAGCAGCTGTGAGTCGCCTCCCGGAAGAACACTGTGGTGTTACCCTGCCAGTGGAGTGGCAGTAGAAGGATTGTCTTACCCGGGACCGACTGCTGGAGACGATTATCCACTGGGGTATTGAGGACAGGAGAGTGATTTGTGGTATCACACGAGGCTCCTGACTAGGGCGCTACCCTAGTATCGCTCGTGGAGTGGCCTGACCAGCGTCGCTGATCCGGAACCTGCCAGCAGACCTGCTGGACTTGTGGTTGACGGCCTCCACGGCGGTGCCCCCAGTGGAACTGTGTTTTGGCTGGCCTGTGGCCAGGGTAGACTCAGCTTGTCGAGAGGATTCGTCGAAGAGGCCACGAAAGCACCGAGGACTTGGCACCAAGTGTTTGAATCCAGAGTCTTCAGGAGAAGACAATTGTGTAAATAATTCCCTAGTGCAGTGTTAATATCCCTCCCCCTGTGTAATCTTATATTATTTATTGGTGATGGGAACAATTACAATCTTAAGTTCTTAACTTTATTTCCCTTCCCCTTTTATTTTACTTGCGTCACGGATCTCATCCCTTGAAAGCCACTACTGGCTTGGGGCCGGATACAACTTCCTCTAACGACATCAGAGTACGAATCCAGTTGCGACCCGAGAGGGCCGTAACATAATTGGTATCCCCAGCGGGATCCGTCCCCTTGTTAAGTATGTTTGACAGGGGTGGTGAAGTGGCGTAATCCTTGTAAATAATTCCCCCTGTGTGTGACGATTGTGATGTTATACGTCCTGTGCGGTGCTCAAGTGACTAAGTGCGATATTGTACAGTGCGGTGCTCGCTGTGATTAAGCGATTAAGTGCAATATTGTGTAGTGCGGTGCTCGGCGTGATTCAGTGCAATACTGTAGAGCGAAGTGTTCGCTGTGATTCAGTGCAATATTGGGTAGTGCGATGCCCGAAGTAATTACGTGCAATATTGGCAAGTGAGGCGCCAGGTGCGATAAAGTGCCATATTGACGTAGAACTGTGCTTGGTGCGTTAAGTGCTAACGTGAAAGCGGTGTATTAAGTGCTAGTTAAGTGTTCCATCTGTGACAATGGCAGAAAAAGCTACCATCGATGATCTGGACGATGTGCAGGCTTTTCTGAACAGAGAGGACTGTCTTGCCAGATTAAAGTATCTGAGCAAACCGGAACTTGTACTAGTGAGCGCCTACCTGGAGATCAAGATCCGTGCCAGTGATTCCCGTGTGGAGATCTTGTCCAAGGTTCACCGGCACTTGAAGGCAGAAGAGAAACAGGAAGGCGAGGCTCCTAGTACAAGGGAAGGTGAGGAAATAGCTTCCACGGAAAAGGAAGATAAGGGCAGTGACATTGACAGTGATGCAGGTGAGCTTAATATTAGCTTTCTTACAGTCAAAATGCGTGCCCTAGAGATAAATCGTGAGATAGAGTGGAAGAAGTTAGAATTAGAACGAGAATTAAAAGATAAAGAATTGGCGATGAGGCATTTAGAATTAGAGGAAAGGAAAGAAGAACGAGAAAGAGAAGAGAAACGAGAAAGAGAAGAACGAGAAAGAGAAGAGAAACGAGAAAGAGACGAATGAGAAAGAGAAGAGAAACGAGAAAGAGAAAGGGAAGAGCGAGAAAGAGAAGAGAGACGAGAGAGAGAAGAACGAGAAAGAGAGAGAGAAGAGCGAGAAAGGGAAGACAAACAGCGAGAGAGAGAAGAAAAGGAAAGACAGAGACAACATGAACTAGAAGTATTGCGATTAGGCGGTTGTCGGAGGCCAACAATGGACACCAGCGGTTTCGATCCGGTAAGGAACATAAAAATGGTCCCAAAATTCAACGAGAGGGAAGTTTCGAAGTTCTTCGCAGCCTTCGAGAAAGTCGCTGCCTCTTTGGAGTGGCCAAGGGAGAATTGGGCCATCATGATAGTCAGTCTTGACTGGGAAGGCCCAAATCGCCTACTCCACGTTATCCATTGACGACTCTGGCGATTATGACCAGGTGAAGAAAGTGGTGCTCATGGCTTACCAGTTGGTACCTGAGGCGTACAGGCAGAAGTTTAGAAACCTGAAGAAGACCTCAGAGCACACTTTCACCGAATTCGCCACCATCAAGGAGCGACTTTTTCAGGATTGGTGTGCCTCTTGGAAGGTGGAGACCAAAGAAGACCTCGAGCAGCTTATACTGCTAGAGGACTTCAAGGATTGTTTGTCTGGAGACCTGAAGACGTACTTAGAGGAACAGCAGGTAGAGACCTTGAGTGCGGCAGCCACCATGGCTGAGGAGTACATCCTGACGCATAGGCCTTCTGCTAAGTACGTCCCAAGGCATTACCAACGCCGGTTTGACAAACCTCAGGACGAAGAAGAGACTCCCGTCCCACGAAGCGCTAAGAAGACGCCCCCAAGTAGCCCTCGAAGGAAAAGTCCTAGCAGTCCGAAACACCGGAGTCCGAGGAGGAATGTGGTGTGCTGGACTTGTGGGCAGAAAGGGCATGTAGCTGCTATGTGCCGAGGCAGAAGAGGTGGCAGCGCACGTAGGGAGGTGATGATGATGAGCTGTGTAATACCACCAGCAGGAAGCCAAGCAACGACGACGCAGGAAGGATCAAGTTTGTTCGCCCCTCACACTTCAAGCGGGTATGTAACAAGTGATCATACTGGAAGATCAGTTGTAGTGCTCAGAGATAGTGGAGCAGCCCAGTCCCTGATCGTGAGAAGCTCGTTACCCGAAGGAGTGAGTGTGGTTTGGAGACCAAAGGTTGTCCTGGTTGGGTTTCCAAGGACGCGGTACATCGCCCCCTTAGTGCCAGTACATCTCAACTCTCCTTACTTCAGTGGCACATGTGCGTTGGCAGTAGTCGATACCCTCCCTGTGGCTGGGATTGACGTGATACTAGCCAACGACTTGGTGACAGATTGGAGCATCAATCTTCCCAAGGTCGCGGACGAGTCAGCCGAAACAGCAAGGTCGGAGATAACGGCAGGCAATGGTAATATCCAGGTAAAGGCAGACCCGGATTTAAACAAGTTTAATTTGTCCTCTCACCCGCAGATCGACAGTGTTCTAGCAGAGTCTCCTGATTCTTCTCTCGACAAGAAACATGAGGTTACGATGGCAGAAGTACCTGAGCTAGAAGAGAGGCCTTGTGTGCAGGCACCCACGGATACCAACGAGTCTGGAGCGAAGGCGGAGGTGTACTTGCGGTATGGCAAGGTACAGCGTTCATGGAACTGGCCAGAGATTCCCCAGACGTCGGAGGTATGTGAGGTATGTGCGAAGGTTCTAGAGCCCTCTTCGGTCCAAACCAGGCTAATGGATGTAGCCGGCTATGGACATTACAGGCTCAGGAAGCTTATCCCTCAGGTGACCAAATGTTTCCTAGCAGTATTTTGTTTTATTCTCGTGTGTGGTCTCGGTAAGGATCAGTGGACGACCCGAAGGATGATGGCTCCCTTGAACATCGTGAAGAGATCCCAGGGATTAGAGACGTGTACTGCGAGTGTTGCAGTCGACGAAGGAACCTGGAAGGTGATGGTTGATACAGGAGGTACGACATGTGATATTATGAGTGACTGTTTCCGGCAGGTTGACACCCCCCGCGTGATTGCTGAGCCTCAATGCAGCGTTATACGGAACATTGGTCGACCTGACGGTGGCAGAGCGAATGCCATCTTCGGTGTGCAAGCAGCCCTGTTGGAACTAGGTGTGGGCCTAGTAGACGAGTATGTAGTAAGTACTGTTTTACCCGCAGTCACTGTCACTCTAAATTATCAGACCCCTGTATTCCAGGTTCCTGTCTCCCTGAAGGACTACCGGACCGGCACCAGAAATGCCGTCTGTGACCAGCCATCATCGGTGCCACGACACAGGGAAGTGTCGAGTCGCCCCTCATCGTGTCTACGCCGATCCTTACTCGAGAGATGTGAGATGATGCCCCTGCTTGACATCGCAGTGGAGACGTGGAAGATTACGTCAGGCAGGTCATCGCCTGCCATTTTCAAGTTCCCTTTGTGCCAGGGTTTCTCCTTAGTACAGTTCTGTGGACGAGACAGCCTTGCCGTTCCAGCTTACGGTATAAGTGAGTCCATTTGGAGTTGTGTCATCGTACTAATTTGGTTTGTAATTCTCTTTCTAGAAACCCAAACCAAATTCTTTTTGGTGGGGAGGTGTTACGAACCCGCATCCAGTGTCCGAGCATGGAGCAGTGACGACCGCGCCATCAGCTCAGCTCCCGAAACCCCCACCAAATGGACGACGACACCTGGTGAGGACAAGGTGTACTGGCCACAAGGGCCAGTTTCCAGTCCGGTTCAGCTCACAGCACCGCCACCGCTGACCTCTGGTGAGGTGGTGCTCAGACTACAACGCCATCTATGGAGTGGATATGTCGGGCGTTTGTGCCTGAGCCCATAAGTGAGGTGTTTTAGTGTGTCCCAGTTATTGATGACGTGTCTGCTTACAGAGTCGACCTGGGACTGCTGTGATGGAAGTTGAGTCAGTCTACCCAAGGCAGCCGTCCCCATACCTTGTGCTTTGCTGTAGCAGCTGTGAGTCGCCTCCCGGAAGAACACTGTGGTGTTACCCTGCCAGTGGAGTGGCAGTAGAAGGATTGTCTTACCCGGGACCGACTGCTGGAGACGATTATCCACTGGGGTATTGAGGACAGGAGAGTGATTTGTGGTATCCCACGAGGCTCCTGACTAGGGCGCTACCCTAGTATCGCTCGTGGAGTGGCCTGACCAGCGTCGCTGATCCGGAACCTGCCAGCAGACCTGCTGGACTTGTGGTTGACGGCCTCCACGGCGGTGCCCCCAGTGGAACTATGTTTTGGCTGGCCTGTGGCCAGGGTAGACTCAGCTTGTCAAGAGGATTCGTCGAAGAGGCCACGAAAGCACCGAGCACTTGGCACCGAGTGTTTGGATCCAGAGTCTTCAGGAGAAGACAATTGTGTAAATAATTCCCTAGTGCAGTGTTAATATCCCTCCCCCTGTGTAATCTTATATTATTTATTGGTGATGGGAACAATTACAATCTTAAGTTCTTAACTTTATTTCCCTTCCCCATTTATTTTACTTGCGTCATGGATCTCATCCCTTGAAAGCCACTACTGGCTTGGGGCCGGATACAACTTCCTCTAACGACATCAGAGTACGAATCCAGTTGCGACCCGAGAGGGCCGTAACATAAAGCTCCTCCCAGCGACATACTTAATAATGCCGTTGGTATGCGCTAGAATGTTACCTCCGCTGTCCAACTGGATATACCTATTATTTAACTCCTAAATTGGCTTGCGGAAAAGGTTAGCTGAATCTATTCCAGAGTCTGGAAGAACTGTTCCTTCAGTGTTTATTCAGGTGTTGGCTCTGGTGCCAGAGAGAAACTTCCTTTTGGGAACACGCCCTAAACCTACGATGTGCTGTATGATAAAGAACAGTATACATCAGCATAAGGATTTTGGTAAATTCACAGCCAGGTGAATTATTATTTAGGCCGGGGATAAAGTGCCAGGAGCTGCTCACCTGTGTATAGTGTGGTAATAATGTATGTAGTGCCAAGGGGCTTGACAGCTGAGTGGACAGCGCTCGAGATTCGTTGTCCTGAGGGTCCGGGTTCGATCCCCGGTGGAGGCGGAAACAAATGGGGCAGAATTTCTTTCACCCTGATGCACCTGTTCATCTAGCAGAAATAGGTACCTGGAAGTTAAACAGCTGCTACGGGCTGCTTCCTGGGGGCCGGGTGTGTAACAAAAAGGAGGCCTGGTCGAGGACCGGGCCGCGGGGACGCTAAGCCACGAAATCATCTCAAGATAACCACAAGAAGAAGTAGGGGTGCGTCTACATCTTGTGTTATCTGTGGTGGAGGGGTCGTGTAGCGTCTCCGTGGGTCCTTGTAGAGCATCGTATTAGAGTCTGGCTCAGGTGGGAGGCACAAGGCTGCTGGCCTGCTCAAACTTCCATTCTTCACCTGAGAATACTTTAATTAATAGGAATCAAATTATGTAAAGTTGTACTACCAGCAAAGCTGTTAATGACAGAACAGTCGCTAAAATAGGCATACCGTCCACGAGACATCCACTAAAAGGATGGAACGAGGACGTAATAACCCCTGAAATTACATTACGTCGACGTGGAAACGACTGAAATCATGTTACTCAGACGTGACATCTAATGAAAGAAGGTAGTTTAGACGTGGCCACCACTGAAATCATGTAACCTAAAGGTTACCCAGAGGTCAAGGTCGTTGGTTCTGGCCGCATCTGGACGGAGGAGTGTGCATTCAGCCTGCGGCCCCCTCACCTACATGTCTACATTGGGGTGCAGTGTTACACAGTATCGTCTTACTGAAGTATTTCTGATAGCAGGAAGTAATACCAAATATACATACTCATCAAAAGTATATATATATATATATATATATATATATATATATATATATATATATATATATATATATATATATATATATATATATATATATATATATATATATATATATATATATATATATATATGTCGTACCTAGTAGCCAGAACGCACTTCTCTGCCTACTATGCAAGGCCCGATTTGCCTAATAAGCCAAGTTTTCCTGAATTAATATATTTTCTCTAATTTTTTTCTTATGAAATGATAAAGCTACCCATTTCATTATGTATGAGGTCATTTTTTTTTATTGGAGTTAAAATTAACATAGATATATGACCGAACGTAACCAACCCTACCTAACCTAACCTAACCTATCTTTATAGGTTAGGTTTGGTTAGGTAGTCGAAAAAGTTAGGTTAGGTTAGGTTAGGTAGGTTAGGTAGTCGAAAAACAATTAATTCATGAAAACTTGGCTTATTAGGCAAATTGGGCCTTGCATAATAGGCTGAGAAGTGCGTTCTGGCTACTAGGTACGACATATATATATATATATATATATATATATATATATATATATATATATATATATATATATAACTGAAAACTCACACCCCAGAAGTGACTCGAACCCATACTCCCACAACTGGTATGTACAGGGACGCCTTAATCCGCTTGACCATCACGACCGGACATAAGGAAGTGATAGCCGAGGCTATATGAACCACTTCCCCGCCGGCACTCGGATGGTAATCTTGGGCATAGCATTTTATCAAATCACCTCATTCTTTGGGGCACACGTGAGGAACACAAATGCAAACAAGCCTGAATGGTCCCCAGGACTATATACAACTGAAAACTCACACCCCAGAAGTGACTCGAACCCATACTCCCACAACTGGTATGTACAGGGACGCCTTAATCCGCTTGACCATCACGACCGGACATAAGGAAGTGATAGCCGAGGCTATATGAACCACTTCCCCGCCGGCACTCGGATGGTAATCTTGGGCATAGCATTTTATCAAATCACCTCATTCTTTGGGGCACACGTGAGGAACACAAATGCAAACAAGCCTGAATGGTCCCCAGGACTATATACAACTGAAAACTCACACCCCAGAAGTGACTCGAACCCATACTCCCACAACTGGTATGTACAGGGACGCCTTAATCCGCTTGACCATCACGACCGGACATAAGGAAGTGATAGCCGAGGCTATATGAACCACTTCCCCGCCGGCACTCGGATGGTAATCTTGGGCATAGCATTTTATCAAATCACCTCATTCTTTGGGGCACACGTGAGGAACACAAATGCAAACAAGCCTGAATGGTCCCCAGGACTATATACAACTGAAAACTCACACCCCAGAAGTGACTCGAACCCATACTCCCACAACTGGTATGTACAGGGACGCCTTAATCAGCTTGACCATCACGACCGGACATAAGGAAGTGATAGCCGAGGCTATATGAACCACTTCCCCGCCGGCACTCGGATGGTAATCTTGGGCATAGCATTTTATCAAATCACCTCATTCTTTGGGGCACACGTGAGGAACACAAATGCAAACAAGCCTGAATGGTCCCCAGGACTATATACAACTGAAAACTCACACCCCAGAAGTGACTCGAACCCATACTCCCACAACTGGTATGTACAGGGACGCCTTAATCCGCTTGACCATCACGACCGGACATAAGGAAGTGATAGCCGAGGCTATATGAACCACTTCCCCGTTTTGAACACAGAACACTTGTTTGAACACTTGTTCAAACAAGCATTTGAACACAAATGCTTGTTTGCATTTGTGTTCCTCACGTGTGCCCCAAAGAATGAGGTGATTTGATAAAATGCTATGCCCAAGATTACCATCCGAGTGCCGGCGGGGAAGTGGTTCATATAGCCTCGGCTATCACTTCCTTATGTCCGGTCGTGATGGTCAAGCGGATTAAGGCGTCCCTGTACATACCAGTTGTGGGAGTATGGGTTCGAGTCACTTCTGGGGTGTGAGTTTTCAGTTGTATATAGTCCTGGGGACCATTCAGGCTTGTTTGCATTTGTGTTCCTCACGTGTGCCCCAAAGAATGAGGTGATTTGATAAAATGCTATGCCCAAGATTACCATCCGAGTGCCGGCGGGGAAGTGGTTCATATAGCCTCGGCTATCACTTCCTTATGTCCGGTCGTGATGGTCAAGCGGATTAAGGCGTCCCTGTACATACCAGTTGTGGGAGTATGGGTTCGAGTCACTTCTGGGGTGTGAGTTTTCAGTTGTATATAGTCCTGGGGACCATTCAGGCTTGTTTGCATTTGTGTTCCTCACGTGTGCCCCAAAGAATGAGGTGATTTGATAAAATGCTATGCCCAAGATTACCATCCGAGTGCCGGCGGGGAAGTGGTTCATATAGCCTCGGCTATCACTTCCTTATGTCCGGTCGTGATGGTCAAGCGGATTAAGGCGTCCCTGTACATACCAGTTGTGGGAGTATGGGTTCGAGTCACTTCTGGGGTGTGAGTTTTCAGTTGTATATAGTCCTGGGGACCATTCAGGCTTGTTTGCATTTGTGTTCCTCACGTGTGCCCCAAAGAATGAGGTGATTTGATAAAATGCTATGCCCAAGATTACCATCCGAGTGCCGGCGGGGAAGTGGTTCATATAGCCTCGGCTATCACTTCCTTATGTCCGGTCGTGATGGTCAAGCGGATTAAGGCGTCCCTGTACATACCAGTTGTGGGAGTATGGGTTCGAGTCACTTCTGGGGTGTGAGTTTTCAGTTGTATATAGTCCTGGGGACCATTCAGGCTTGTTTGCATATATATATATATATATATATATATATATATATATATATATATATATATATATATATATATATATATGTCGTACCTAGTAGCCAGAACGCACTTCTCGGCCTACTATGCAAGGCCCGATTTGCCTAATAAGCCAAGTTTTCATGAATTAATTGTTTTTCGACGACCTAACCTAACCTAACCTAACTTTTTCGGCTACCTAACCTAACCTAACCTATAAAGATAGGTTCGGTTAGGTTAGGTAGGGTTGGTTAGGTTCGGTCATATATCTACGTTAATTTTAACTCCAATAAAAAAAAATTGACCTCATACATAATGAAATGGGTAGCTTTATCATTTCATAAGAAAAAAATTAGAGAAAACATATTAATTCAGGAAAACTTGGCTTATTAGGCAAATCGGGCCTTGCATAGTAGTCTAAAAAGTGCGTTCTGGCTACTAGGTACTTCATATATATATATATATATATATATATATATATATATATATATATATATATATATATATATATATATATGTCGTACCTAGTAGCCAGAACTCACTTCTCAGCCTACTATGCATGGCCCGATTTGCCTAATAAGCCAAATTTTCATGAATTAATATATTTTCTCTAAATTTTTTCTTTTGAAATGATAAAACTACCCATTTCATTATGTATGAGGTCAATTTTTTTTCATTGGAGCTAAAATTAACGTAGATATATGACCGAACCTAACCAACCCTACCTAACCTAACCTACCCTATCTCTATAGGTTAGATTGGGTTATGTAGCCGAAAAACTTAGGTTAGGTTAGGTTAGGTAGGTTAGGTAGTCGAAAAACAATTAATTCATGAAAACTTGGCTTATTAGGCAAATCGGGCCATGCATAGTAGGCTGAGAAGTGAGTTCTGGCTACTAGGTACGACATATATATATATATATATATATAATGTCGTACCTAGCAGCCAGAACGCACTTCTCAGCCTACTATGCAAGGCCCGAATTGCCTAATAAGCCAAGTTTTAGTGAATTAATATATTTTCTCTAAATTTTTTCTTATGAAATAATAAAGCTACCCATTTCATTATGTATAAGGTAATTTTTTTTGTATTGGAGTTAAAATTTACGTAGATATATGACCGAACCTAACCAACCCTACCTAACCTAACCTAACCTATCTTCATAGGTTAGGTTAGATTAGGTAGCCGAAAAAGTTAGGTTAGGTTAGGTTAGGTAGGTTAGGTAGTCGAAAAACAATTAAATCATGAAAACTTGACCTATTAGGCAAATCGGGCCTTGCATAGTAGGCCGAGTACGACGTTCTGGCTACTAGGTACGACATATATATATATATATATATATATATATATATATATATATATATATATATATATATATATATATATATATATATATATATATATATATATATATATATATATATATATATATATATATATATATATATATATATATATATATATATATATATATATATATATATATATATATATATATGTCGTACCTAGTAGCCAGAACGCACTTCTGAGCCTACTATGCAAAGCCGGATTTGTCTAATAAGCCAAGTTTTCCTGAATTAATATATTTTCTCTAATTTTTTTCTTATGAAATGATAAGGCTACCCATTTCATTATGTATGAGGTCAATTTTTTTTTATTAGAGTTAAAATTAACGTAAATATATGACCGAACCTAACCAACCCTACCTAACCTAACCTAATCTATCTTTATAAGTTAGGTTTGGTTAGGTAGCCAAAAAAGTTAGGTTAGGTTAGGTTAGGTAGGTTAGGTAGTCGAAAAACAATTAATTCATGAAAACTTGGCTTATTAGGCAAATCGGGCCTTGCATAGTAGGCAGAGAAGTGCGTTCTGGCTACTAGGTACGACATATATATATATATATATATATATATATATATATATATATATATATATATAGATATACATATTGTGACAGTGTTCCCCCCCCCCCTTATATTTCTCCCACGCCTGCAGTAAGAGTCATGTCCACCTTACCCAAGCGTTCTCTACGTCGCAGGCATCAATTTGATATATGTGGGAGAGTGGAGTGTTCTCGGAGAGCCGAGAAATTTGTGAAACAATAAGATTTTGGCCTGTGGTTTAGGCCCTTTAGGAAGCCAAGATGGCGCTGGCTCTCCTGTTTCCCCGCCGAAACTGTGTGACGTCAGTGACACCGGATTGGTCACCGACAGCAATGTGGCACAGGGAGCCAATGAAAACTTCCCGTGGCGAAAGTGACGTCACGAAGGAAGGGGGTCCGGGCAGCGCGCCGCGTTGGCGCCATCAGTCAGACACGACATGTCAAGGAGGTGGGACGTGCGACGATTGGTCCTGTCAGTTTGACAGTTGTTTCCCGCTCCCGTGGATTTACACGTCACCTGAAGTCTGCCAGTACTCTGTGAGGTCTTCCTTAGTTCATGTGTTGAACCAGAGAGGGAATCGACGGTTATTGAGCAACAAGTGCTCCAGGACAGGTACTGTGCAAGAAGAAGTGAAGTCTGTGCAGTGACGTAGGCGACGTCTGAGGCAGCTCACCCATTCGTGACGGTGTAGTGGCTGACCAGAGCCACTGGGTAGCAGAGGAAGAGGAGGACTAGTTGGGAATCCGGACGACTGCAGCCGAGAAGTAGGCGGACAGCCGTAGCTGGGAGAAGTCGACGGCCAGGAGACCGACTCCAACCCTACAAGAAGTCGAGGAGGAGCACGGACCTGCAGAGAAGAGTGCACGGAGACGACGCGCTGTTACGAACCCGGATCCAGCGTCCGAGCCTGGAGCAGTGACAACCACGCCATCTGTGGGTCAGCTCCCGAAACCCCCGCCAAACGAACGACGACATCGGGTGAGGACAGCGTGTACTGGCCTCGAGGACCAGTTTCCAGTCTGGTTCAGCGCTCAACACCGCCGCTCCTGACCTCTGGTGAGGTGGTGCTCCGACGACAGCGCCATCTATGGACTGGATACGTCAGGTGTTTGTGCCCGAGTCCGTAAGTGAGGTGTATTAGTGTCCCGGTTATTGATGACGTGTCTGCTTACAGAGCCGACCTGGGACCACTGTGATGGAAGTGGAGTCAGTCTACCCGAGGCAGCCAGTTTCCATACCTTGAACCTTGCTGCAGCTGTTGTGAAGTCGTCCCCCCGAAAGAACACTGTGGTGTGTTAGCCTGCCAGTGGAGTGGCAGTGAAAGGATTTACCCGGGACCGACTGTTGGAGACGATCATCCACTGGGGTATTGAAGACAGGAGAGTGACTTGTGTTGTCACACGAGGCTCCTGTCTAGGGCGTTCCCCTTTTATCGTTCGTGGGGTGGCCGTACCAGCCTTGTTGGCTCAGAACCTGCCAGCAGACCAGCTGGACGTGTGGTTGACGGCCTCCACAGCGGTGCCCCCAGTGGACCTGTGTTTTGGCTGACCTGTGGCCCGGGTAGGCTCGGCATTCTCAGAGGACACGTCGTGAGGCCACGAAGAAAGCACAAAGGACTCAGCACCGAGAGTTGTAGCACCAGCGTCTTCAGCAGAAGACAACGATTATGGATTAATCCCCTTGTATAGTGTTAAAATCCCCCCCCCCCTTTGTGTAACCGTTTTATATATTATTTATTGGTGACGAACATTATATAATATTAAGTTCTTAGCTTTCTTTCCCTACTCCCTTTAAGTTACTTGCGTCACGGATCTCATCCCTTGATAGCCACTACTGGCTTGGGAACGGATACATACATCTTCCTCTAACAACATCAGAGTAAGGACCCCGTTGCGTCCCGAGAGGGCCGTAACATAATTGGCATCCCCAGCGGGATCCGTCCCCTGTTAAGTATGTTTGACAGGGGTGGTGAAGTGGCGTAATCCCTGTAAATAATTCCCCCTGTGTGTGACGATTGTGACGTTGTACGTCCTGTGCGGTGCTCAGAGTGACTAAGTGCGATATTGTGCAGTGCGGTGCTCGCTGTGATTAAGCGATTAAGTGCAATATTGACTAGTGCGGTGCTCAGTGATTCAGTGCAATATTGTAGAGCGAAGTGTTCGCTTGGACTCAGTGCCATATTGGGTAGTGCGGTGCCCGAAGTGATTACGTGCAATATTGGCAAGTGCAGAGTTTGGTGCGATAAAGTGCAATATTGACGTAGAACAGTGCTCGGTGCGTTAAGTGCTAACGTGTAAACGGTGTGTTAAGTGCTCGTTAAGTGTTCCATCTGTGACAATGGCAGACAAGGCTACCATCGATGATCTGGACGATGTCCAGGCTTTCCTGAACAGAGAGGACTGTCTTGCCAGATTAAAATATCTGAGCAAACCAGAGCTAGTACTAGTGAGCGCCTACCTGGAGATCAAGATCCGTGCCAGTGATTCCCGTGTGGAGATCTTGTCCAAGGTTCACCGGCACCTGAAGGCAGAAGAGAAACAGGAAGGCAAGACTCCTAGTACAAAGGAAGGTGAGGAAATAGCTTCCACGGAAAAGGAAGAGAAAGGCAGAGACATTGACAGTGATGCAGGTGAGCTGAACATTAGCTTTCTTACAGTCAAAATGCGCGCCTTAGAAATAAATCGCGAGATAGAGTGGAAGAAGTTAGAGTTAGAACGAGAATTAAAAGATAAAGAATTGGTGATGAGGCGTTTAGAATTAGAAGAAAGGAAAGAAGAACGAAAAAGAGAAGAGAAACGAGAAAGAGAAGAACGAGAAAGAGAAGAGAAACGAGAAAGAGAAGAACGAGAAAGAGAAGAACGAGAAAGAGAAGAGAAACGAGAGAGAGAAGAGAGAGAAAGAGAAGAAAGAAGAGAAGAACGAGAAAGAGAAGAAAAGGAAAGACAGAGACAACATGAACTAGAAGTATTACGATTAGGCGCTGGACAGAGACAAACTGGAGCAAGCGGTTTCGATCCGGTAAGAAATATCAAAATGGTCCCCAAATTCAATGAGAGGGAAGTCTCGAAGTTCTTTGCAGCCTTCGAGAAAGTCGCTGCCTCTTTGGAGTGGCCAAGGGAGAATTGGGCCATCATGATACAGTCAGTCTTGACTGGGAAGGCCCAAATCGCCTACTCTACGTTATCCCTTGACGACTCCGGCGATTACGATATGGTGAAGAAAGTGGTGCTCATGGCGTACCAATTGGTACCTGAGGCATATAGGCAAAAGTTCAGAAACCTGAAGAAGACCTCAGAGCACACTTTCACAGAATTCGCCACGATCAAGGAGCGACTTTTCCTGGAATGGTGTGCCTCTCGGAAAGTGGAGACCAAGGAAGACCTTGAGCAGCTGATTCTGCTGGAGGACTTCAAGGATTGTTTGTCTGTAGACCTGAAGACGTACTTAGAGGAACAGCAGGTAGAGACCTTGAGTGCAGCAGCCACCATGGCTGAAGAGTATATCCTGACTCATAGGCCGTCTGCTAAGTACGTCCCAAGGCATTACCAACACCGGTTTGACAGACCTCATGAAGAAGAGGAAAGACCCGTCCCACAAAGTGCTAAGAAGACGCCCCCAAGTAGCCCCCGAAGAACAAGTCCTAGCAGTCCGACACACCGGAGCCCGAGGAGGAATATGGTGTGCTGGACTTGTGGGCAGAAAGGGCATATAGCTGCTAGGTGCCGAGGCAGAAGAGGTGGCAGCGCACGTAGGGAGGTGATGATGAGCTGTGTAATACCAACAGCAGGAAGCCAGTCGACGACGACGCAGGAAGAACCCAGATTGTTTTCCCCTCACACTTCAGGCGGGTATGTATCGAGTGATCATACTGGTAGATCAGTTGTGGTGCTCAGAGATAGTGGAGCAGCCCAGTCCCTGATCGTGAAGAGCTCGTTACCCGAGGGAGTAAGTGTGGTTGGGAGACCAGAGGTTGTCCTGGTTGGGTTTCCTAGGACGCAGTACATCGCCCCCTTAGTGCCAGTACATCTTGACTCGCCTCATTTCAGCGGCACATGTGAGTTGGCAGTAGTCGATACCCTCCCTGTGGCTGGGATTGACGTGGTACTAGCCAACGACTTGGTGACCGATTGGAGCACCAATCATCCCAAGGTTGTGGACGAGTCTACCGGAGCAGCAAGGTCTGAGATAACAGGCAATGGTAATATCCAGGTAAAGGCAGACCCGGATTTAAACATATTTAATTTGTCCTCTCACCCGCAGATCGACGATATTTTAGCAGACACTTCTAATTCTTCTCTCGACAAGGAACATGAGGCTAAGAAGGCAGAGGTACCTGAGCTAGAAGAGAGGCCTTGTGTGCGGGCACCCACGGATACCAACGAGTCTGGAGCGAAGGCTGAAGTGTGCTTGCGGTATGGCAAGTTACAGCGTGTAGTGGACCAGCCAGAGATTCCCCAGACGTCAGAGGTATGTGAGGTGTGTTCAAAAGGTCTTGTGCCCTCTTCTGTCCAAGCCAGGCTAGTGGATGGTGCCGGCTATGGACATGACAAGCTCAGGAAACTTATCCCTCGACTTACCAAATGTTTCCTATCGGTATTTTGTTTGATTCTCGTATGTGTTCTCGTTTGTGCTCTCAGTGAGGACCGGTGGACGACCCGACGAATGATGGCTCCCATGAACATCGTGAAGAGGTCCCAGGGATCGGAGACTTGTACTGCAAGTGTTGCAGTTGAAGAAGGGACCTGGAAGGTGATGGTTGATACAGGAGGTACGACATGTGATAATATGAGTGACTGTTTCCGACAGGTTGACACCCCTCGCGTGATTGCTGAGCCTCAACACAGCGTTATGCGGAACGTTGGTCGACCTGACGGTGACAGAGCGAATGCCACCTGCGACGTACGAACAGCCCCGTTGGGACTAGGTGTGGACCTAGTAGAGTATGCTGTAAGTACTGTTTTACCCACTGTCGCTATCACTCTGAATTATCAGACCCCTGTATTCCAGGTTCCTGTCTCCCTGAAGGACCATCGGACCGGCACCAGAAATGCCGTCTGTGGTCAGCCATCATCGGTGCCACGACACAGGGAAGTGTCGAGTCGCCCCGCATCGTGTCTACACAGATTCTTACTCGAGGGAGGTGAGATGATGCCCCTGTTTGCCATCGCAGAGGAGGTGTGGAAGATTACGTCAGGCAGGTCATCGCCTGCCATTATCAAGCTCCCTTTGTGCCAGGGTTTCTCAGTAGAAAAGTTCTGTGGACAAGACAGCCTCATCACTCCAGTTCATAGTATAAGTAAGTCCATTTGGAGTTGTGTCGCCGTACTAATTTGGTTTGTGTTTCTTTTTATAGAACCCCAAACCAAATTCTTTTGGTGGGGAGGTGTTACGAACCCGGATCCAGCGTCCGAGCCTGGAGCAGTGACAACCACGCCATCTGTGGGTCAGCTCCCGAAACCCCCGCCAAACGAACGACGACATCGGGTGAGGACAGCGTGTACTGGCCTCGAGGACCAGTTTCCAGTCTGGTTCAGCGCTCAACACCGCCGCTCCTGACCTCTGGTGAGGTGGTGCTCCGACGACAGCGCCATCTATGGACTGGATACGTCAGGTGTTTGTGCCCGAGTCCGTAAGTGAGGTGTATTAGTGTCCCGGTTATTGATGACGTGTCTGCTTACAGAGCCGACCTGGGACCACTGTGATGGAAGTGGAGTCAGTCTACCCGAGGCAGCCAGTCTCCATACCTTGAACCTTGCTGCAGCTGTTGTGAAGTCGTCCCCCCGGAAGAACACTGTGGTGTGTTAGCCTGCCAGTGGAGTGGCAGTGAAAGGATTTACCCGGGACCGACTGTTGGAGACGATCATCCACTGGGGTATTGAAGACAGGAGAGTGACTTGTGTTGTCACATGAGGCTCCTGTCTAGGGCGTTCCCCTTTTATCGTTCGTGGGGTGGCCGTACCAGCCTTGTTGGCTCAGAACCTGCCAGCAGACCAGCTGGACGTGTGGTTGACGGCCTCCACGGCGGTGCCCCCAGTGGACCTGTGTTTTGGCTGACCTGTGGCCCGGGTAGGCTCGGCATTCTCAGAGGACACGTCGTGAGGCCACGAAGAAAGCACAAAGGACTCAGCACCGAGAGTTGTAGCACCAGCGTCTTCAGCAGAAGACAACGATTATGGATTAATCCCCTTGTATAGTGTTAATATCCCCCCCCCCTTTGTGTAACCATTTTATATATTATTTATTGGTGACGGACATTATATAATATTAAGTTCTTAGCTTTCTTTCCCTACTCCCTTTAAGTTACTTGCGTCACGGATCTCATCCCTTGATAGCCACTACTGGCTTGGGAACGGATACATACATCTTCCTCTAACAACATCAGAGTAAGGACCCCGTTGCGTCCCGAGAGGGCCGTAACACGCGCTAAACGGTGGGACAGCGATTGGGTTCCTGGAGGACACGACAACGTGTGTGTGGGGGCGTTCCCGACATGAGGACCAGGAGCTACAACTCGACTCTCATCGGAGGATAGGTGGAAGTAGGTGTTTCTAGTTTCCCTCCCCATTCCCCTTTAGTCAGCTATATTATTCGGCTATATCATCTAGCCTGAGGATTTTGTATGTCGTGAGCAAGTCTCACCAATGTCACAGTAAGGCACCAGTGTGCAGAATAGTACTATCAAGAGTACTCACGATACTTATATATATTATTATTGGTGTGTACAGGCACCCGGATTAAGTGATGAATTTACTGTGTTGAGAATGCTTTCATGAGACTTTGATGTGAACATATAGTGAGAAATTATATATAATATTATGCCAGTATTTGGAAGTTAGGCTATGTGCCCAGTAACTATTTATTTAACATTTATTGATGTCTGATTTATCTATATTATATATGTCTATGTTCGTGCATTGAATAACCATTTGTGAGTGCAGTGATTTATTGCGTTATCGCCCACGAAAGGAAGTACTGAAAACTCCAAAGTTAAATACTTATTAAGTTACCATTGAAATGAAGGGCAGGGTGTAAAACCATTATAGAGAATTATTGTGGCATTTATTATAGAAACGATTGTTTGAGCCCAAGTACAGTGTAGCGAAGTAATACGGGCTATTGTTGCAAATATCGAGTGTGCGAACTTCTAGTGATCTTTGAGGACTTAAAGAAACAGCGCGCGTGCCACTAGAGAAACAAGCAATAATCTTTCGCGCGGAAGGGGGGCGCTCAGCTGATTGTGACATTGACGAGAGGGGGAGTGTTGCCACCATAGTGAGTGCATAATATACGTGGGAACGACCGACTCCCGCCTGGATCAGCTGATTTATTTAGTGATATGACCTTGTGACATCTTTGAATGAATTTTAAGTAAAGTACAAAATACCTTTGTGTTTATATCATCCCCTCCATTTATCTTGTGGCTATATTATACTGGAAAGCAAAGAGTGATAAGAGTAAGTACCTGCCTAATATCCTGATCTATTGAGTGTGACCTTGCCAAGGATACCACAATTCAACCAGTCCACTGACGTGTTACTGGACACCGAAAACACCAGTTGGCGACCTTGTGGTTAATAGTAAAGCCCTATTGTTGGGGCGGGCACATAACAGTTAAAGTGAACGAGTTGTGTTCCCACTCCTTCTCAATCAGAGGCCGGTTGGGATTGACTGGGATACTCTCCTGGCGTGCAGTGGCGCCGAGAGGATTAGAGTGAAGACCCGCAGGGCTACGGTGAGTGACTTTGAGTGTAACTGCTGCTCACCCAGAGGAGAAGAAGTGTAATCCCCGACATTGGCGACCTTGCCAGGATAAGTACAGTTACGGTTGCTCACCGAGTAAGGTAAACCCCAACATTGGCGACCTTGCCAGGATAAAGTACAGTTACGGTTGCTCACCGGGGAGTAGAAGCGTAATACCCCAACATTGGCGACCTCGCCAGGATCTCGATCGAAGTAAAGGTTGCAGTGGTGGTACTTGGTAGTGGTATTGGATATCAGGTGCAGGTTATCATTCGTAGCACAAGATGGAGGATGATAAAGTAACAAGGTTTATTGGCACTAGAGATGAACAGGTGCTGGAGGAGTGCACCAAGGCACAGTTACAGGCAATAGCAGACCATTTTGGAATAAAGCTGAGATCTGCCAGAGTGGGTGAAAGAAGACTAGAAATAATGGCACAGCTCAGAGCACGAGACGAAGCTGTGGGGGAGGAACGGCCCCAAACACCTGCCAGTGTGGGAGAACACCTGAGCATTGGTGGAAGCAGCAGGGGATCCAGCGGCAGCAGGCACAGCGTTAAGCTGGAAATAATGAAGTTGCAGCTGGAAGCACAACTGAAGCGAGAAGAGCGAGAAGCGCAAAGAAGAGCGAGAAGCACAGCAGCGCAGAGAAGAGCGAGAAGCACAGCAGCGCAAAGAAGAGCGAGAAGCAGAAGCACAACTGAAGCGTGAGGAGTGAGAAGCACAGTTACGCAGGGAAGAACAAGAGCGAGAAGCACAGCTACGCAGGGAAGAACAAGAGCGAGAAGCACAGCTACGCAGGGAAGAACACGAGCGAGAAGCTAGGATGAGATAACAGGAAATAGAAGCCAACAAGGAGGTAGAGCTGAAGCGAGCTGAACTAGGACTAGGTGTACCTGCTCCGCCGCGACAGGAAGACCGACGAGTGAGGGAACGAGATCTGCCGGTCTTTGTGCCAAATGAAGCCGAAAGTTTCTTCGACCACTTTGAAAGGGTTGCAGCTTTGAAGAGGTGGCCGAGGGCGGAGTGGGCGGAGCTAGTTCAAGGGAGGCTCACAGGTGAAGCTCGTGAAGCCTACACTATGCTCGACTTCCAAGAATGCACCAACTACGATGCGGTAAAACGAGCTGTGCTCCATTCCTTCAAGCTTACGCCGGAATGTTACAGGAAGAGGTTCAGGGAATGTACCCGTTCACCAGGAAAGTCTTATGCGGAGACAGCGAGGGACATGGAAAGAAAGTTCCTTAAGTGGCTGGACTCTGAAGGAGCGAGGTCGGTTCAAGAGGTCAAGGAGCTAATGGTCATGGAAAAGTTTATGTCTGTGCTCTCTCCTGAGATCAGGGTGAGAGTAAAGGAGGCGGACATAAAAGACCTGAGGGCCGCAGCTGACAGAGCCGACATGCTAGAAGAAGCATTACGCCCACGTCGACAGGGACAGCACCGACCACCCATATACTCCGGAAGCAGTAGGAATTATAGGAGGACGGATAGATGGAGGACGGGAGCGAGTTCCCCCAAGTCCCACCTCTCGAGTTGGGACAACCGAGGATCAAAAGGTGCTGCAGAGCCGATAAAGAAGAACCAAGCGGAGAGCTCAGGAGCTGTTGCTGCGACAAAGGAGGCGACAAATGGTGCGAGAAACACACAGGGAGCGACGGCCTCTGGAGGCAGCGCTAAGGCGAGTGGTAGCGGATGGTCTCCGACGAGGGTCCGCTGCTACAACTGCGGAATAATCGGACACGTCGCGCGGGAATGCAGACACCCTAAGCAGCGGGGGCACGTTGCTTTAGTGAGGTTCGAGGACCAGAGGGCCGAGAGGGTGCGGGATGAACCCGTGCTGAGTGAGGAGAAGAAAGTTCACCCATTCGTGTGTCAGGGAACCGTAAGGATGGGGGACGCAGACCCCATCCCAGTGAAAATATTAAGAGACACTGGGGCCGATTTTACCCTGGTGAGTGAAACCCTGTTCTCCGAGGGTTACGAGAGTACCAGTGTGGGGGTGGCAAGTGTGACCACTGTGGGAGGCCCAGTGAGGATGCCCCTACACCAGGTAACGTTGAATTCCGATTATGGCTGCCAGACCCTTGTGGTGGGAGTCTGTACATCAATGCCCAAGATGGAGGCACAGGTCATTTTGGGAAACGACGCATGTGGAGGATGTGTCCTTCCGAATCTCGTGAAAGGCGAGGAGTGCCTAGAGCAATACAAGGAGATGGGCGGAGAATTAGACGCCTGTGGGGACGAGAAGGGAATCGCCCCGGTGGCGTTCCCAGTTTGTGCTGTGATGGTGAGACGGCGCGAAGAACAAGGAGGTTGTGGATCTGATGGGGCTGAGGAGACGTCCGACAGCCTGGGAATCGATCACCTCTTCATAGGACCCGGAGAACGAGCGGAGGGTGAAGATAGCCCGAATGGTGAGTTGCAGGTGACCCTCACCAGTTCTCTAGGGGTAGACCGCACTCGTCTTGGAGAGTTGCAGCAGGAGGAGTTCCCCGAGTTGATTCGTGAGGCCAAAGGAGGACGTGTTGGTCCTGAGAAGGCTTACTTTCCATTTATCTATATTATATATGCCATGCTATCCATGCTGAAGGAGCAATGGACATCGGGAGCGACCGTGGGAACGGTGAATGAATATGTCCAGAAGTTCAAAGAACGTCTCACTCGAGCGAAGGAACTAGCTGGGAAACACCTGAAGAAGGCGCAGCGTAAGATGTCGGAGTGGTACGACAAGAGAGCTACGCAGAGGGATTTCCAGGTCGGGTCCCAAGTGATGGTTTTGCTGCCAGGTAAAGGTAGGGTGACCGAGTCGCGGTTCGAGGGACCATACCAGGTGCTGCGGCGGTTGGGTCCTGTGTCATATGAAATTGGGAAGCCGGATAGACCCCGCAAGAAGCAGGTGTGTCACGTGGACCGCCTGAAACCTTTCTTCACTGTGGAAGGAGGAGCCGCCAGGCAGGACGGAACGGTGACCCAAGAACCCCAGCAGAAGACAGTTCTGTGCGTGCAGGTGGACCAAGAACTCCCGGAGGAGGAAGGAAAGTGGTCCAGGGCGGATGGCACCCGTCTCACCAACACCGAGAGTCTGGAGAAGATCGAGGACAAGCTACTACATCTGGAAGGGCAACAGAGCGCGGACCTGACGAACCTACTGAGGGAGTATGCCTCCCTCTTTACCGACGTGCCCCGACGACACAGGAGTGTAACACACGAGGTAGAGGTGAGGGACGCCAAGCCCATCAAACAGAGCGCGTATAGGGTGAGCCCGGAGAAGCGAGAGCTGATGAGAAAGGAGGTGGAGTATCTCCTTGAGAACGACCTTGCAGAGCCCAGTAAAAGTGAGTGGAGTTCCCCATGCTTGTTGGTGAGGAAAAGCGACGGTACCTACCGCT
The DNA here is from genome assembly GCF_020424385.1 of Procambarus clarkii. Lineage (NCBI taxonomy): Eukaryota > Metazoa > Arthropoda > Malacostraca > Decapoda > Cambaridae > Procambarus > Procambarus clarkii. Next base: position 57,645 of record NW_025556002.1, read on the forward strand.
TTTGTACAGATTACAGGAGGGTGAACTCCATCACAGTGGCAGATTCTCACCCCATGCCAAGAGTGAGCGATTGCATTGACCAGGTGTGCAGTGCACGGTACGTATCCAAGGTCGATCTGCTCAAGGGGTACTACCAGATCTCTTTAACTCCTGAGGCCAGGAAGATATCAGCTTTCGCAACTCCTGACGGGCTGTACCAGTATAAGGGGTTGCCCTTTGGGATGAAAAACAACGGCAGCTGCTTCCAGCGTATGATGAATGAGCTGTTAAGGGGTGCCGCAGGCTGCACAGTTTACATCGATGACATCGTCGTGTACGCCGACGATTGGAAGACGCATCTGGAGAGACTCAGGGAATTGTTCAGAAGGCTAGAGGAGGCCAACTTGACTGTAAATTTGGCCAAGAGCGAGTTTGGGAAAGCTCACTTAGAATACCTTGGTTTTGTCATTGGCCAAGGTGAAGTCACTCCTGTTGATCACAAAGTAACAGCCATTAAGGAATACCCCGTGCCCAGAACGCGTAAGGAGTTGCTAAGGTACCTCGGGATGATAGGGTACTATCGTGGGTTCTGCAGGAATTTCTCCACGGTAGCACATCCCCTAACCAAGCTACTCTCCAAGAACGTACGATGGAGATGGGAAGAGGCCTGTCAAGAGTCTTTTGAGAAGACCAAGAAATTGTTGACGGAGGCCCCGGTATTAATATCTCCAGATTTTTCAGCCGGATTCATCCTGTACGTAGACGCCAGCGACGTTGGAATAGGGGCCATGTTGGCTCAAGAAAGAAGTGAAGTACATAGGCCAGTAGCGTTCTACTCGAAGAAGTTTGTAAAATACCAGCGGGCCTATAGCACCGTTGAGAAGGAGGCATTGGCGCTAGTTATGGCCCTGAAGCACTTTGATGTGTACGTGGGAGGAGGGGCGAGACCTGTTCTGGTATTCACAGATCACAACCCTCTCACCTTTTTGTATAAAATGAAGAACTCCAACCAACGTCTGACGAGGTGGGCGTTGTTACTGCAAGAGTACCGGTTGGAAATCAAGCACATCAAGGGGAAGGACAACGTAGTAGCAGATGCCCTATCCCGTATACACTAACCAGACATGACTCTTATTTTAAGGGGAGGGGTATGTGACGATGTTCCCCCCCTTATATTTCTCCCACGCCTGCAGAAAGAGTCATGTCCACCTTACCCAAGCGTTCTCTACGTCGCAGGCATCAATTTGATATATGTGGGAGAGTGGAGTGTTCTCGGAGAGCCGATAAATTTGTGAAACAATAAGATTTTGGCCTGTGGTTTAGGCCCTTTAGGAAGCCAAAATGGCGCTGGCTCTCCTGTTTCCCCGCCAAAACTGTGTGACGTCAGTGACACCGGATTGGTCACCGACAGCAATGTGGCACAGGGAGCCAATGAAAACTTCCCGTGGCGAAAGTGACGTCACGAAGGAAGGGGGTCCGGGCAGCGCGCCGCGTTGGCGCCATCAGTCAGACACGACACGTCAAGGAGGTTGGACGTGCGACGATTGGTCCTGTCAGTTTGACAGTTGTTTCCCGCTCCCGTGGATTTACGCGTCACCTGAAGTCTGCCAGTACTCTGTGAGGTCTTCCTTAGTTCATGTGTTGAACCAGAGAGGGAATCGACGGTTATTGAGCAACAAGTGCTCAAGGACAGGTACTGTGCAAGAAGAAGTGAAGTCTGTGCAGTGACGTAGGCGACGTCTAAGGCAGCTCACCCATTCGTGACAGCGTAGTGGCTGACCAGAGCCACTGGGTAGCAGAGGAAGAGGAGGACTAGTTGGGAATCCGGACGACTGCAGCCGAGATTGTCTTCTGTGTTGGCATCGATATGTTTTTGTCTTGTCCTTACTAAGGACAAGTAAGTAAGGACAAGACAAGAACATATCGATGCCAACACAGAAGACAATGTCCAACATAACAGGCCAATTACACTGGATTAATCTTTGTTTAGATAGGAGATGCCTCGTATGGGCCAATAAGCCTTCTGCAGCCTCGATGTTTCACCTCACATTTTTATCCCTTATGTATCCCCCCATGTTTTCACCTTCATTGTATTATCACCTGACCCAGTGCGGGTATAAAATCAACTAGTATTGTAAGATCTGTTCACTTGAGAATGAACCATGGAGGTTTGAAACGTCGTGCAAATTATATAAATAAGTGTAATACACTCTATAGTAAATCACTTCTTTTCTTCGCCTTAAAAGTACGAAAATGAGTTTTAGAGAACTCCTATTTCAATTAAGCCCTGATGCTAAGAAAATAGTTAGAGGGATAGAAGCCCTAAACCAGAAAATAATAAATACAGAATATGCGGTCATATTCAATGAAACATGTTTAAAAGAAAACCTGCTGCCAGTATACACCAATATATATATAAATATATATATATATATATATATATATATATATATATATATATATATATATATATATATATATATATATATATATATATATATAAATATATAAATATATATATATATTAGTATATTTTGGTAGCAGTCTTTCCTGTAGACATATATTATTAAATATGACCGAAAAAGTAAGATTAATAATTCTAACACGAATTTTCTCAATCTTTCGTACATTTCTTTTCACTGTTGGAGGTAATTCAAAAATCAATTCTCCAAAATTCATTTTTATTTCTAGTCTGATGCGACACTTGAGCGCGTTTCGTAAAACTTATTACATTTTCAAAGACTTTAGTTTACACATACACAACTGAATAGAACTTACACATCTCCGATTTGTTTATATCTACATTTTAGTGAGGTGGATGGGGTGAGGTGGTTTTAATAGGGTATTAAATTCATCAACACAAGACAGAACACGAAACAATGGGTATTGAATGGAAGTGATTGTAGAAAGCCTATTGGTCCATATTTCTTGATGCTTCTATATTGGAGCGGAGTCTTGAGGTGGGTAGAATATAGTTGTGCATTAATTGGCTGTTGATTGCTGGTGTTGACTTCTTAATGTGTAGTGCCTCGCAAACGTCAAGCCGTTTGCTATCGCTGTATCTATCGATGATTTCTGTGTTGTTTACTAGGATTTCTCTGGCGATGGTTTGGTTGTGGGAAGAGATTATATGTTCCTTAATGGAGCCCTGTTGCTTATGCATCGTTAAACGCCTAGAAAGAGATGTTGTTGTCTTGCCTATATACTGTTTTTTTGGAGCTTACAGTCCCCAAGAGGGCATTTGAAGGCATAGACGACGTTGGTCTCTTTTAAAGCGTTCTGCTTTGTGTCTGGAGAGTTTCTCATGAGTAGGCTGGCCGTTTTTCTGGTTTTATAGTAAATCGTCAGTTGTATCCTCTGATTTTTGTCTGTACCTTACCTTGACCTACCTTGAGGTGCTTCCGGGGCTTAGCGTCCCCGCGGCCCGGTCGTCGACCAGGCCTCCTGGTTGCCGGACTGTTCAACCAGGCTGTTGGACGCGGCTGCTCGCAGCCTGACGTACGAGTCACAGCCTGGTTGATCAGGTATCCTTTGGAGGTGCTTATCCAGTTCTCTCTTGAACACTGTGAGGGGTCGGCCAGTTATGCCCCTTATGTGTAGTGGAAGCGTGTTGAACAGTCTCGGACCTCTGATGTTGATAGAGTTCTCTCTCAGAGTACTAGTTGCACAGTTGTAGGGATAACTTTTCTATTAACAATATCTTTCAGGACCCTTTCCTCCGTTTTATGAGCTGTGGAAAAGAAGTTCCTGTAAAATAGTCTAATAGGGGGTATAGGTGTTGTGTTAGTTGTCTCTTCAGAGGTTGCATGGCATTTCACTTTCCTTCTTATGATGTCTTCGACGAAACCATTGGAGAAGCCGTTGTTGACTAGAACCTGCCTTACCCTACAGAGTTCTTCGTCGACTGGCTTCCATTCTGAGCTATGGCTGAGAGCACGGTCGACATATGCGTTAACAACACTCCTCTTGTACCTGTCTGGGCAGTCGCTGTTGGCATTTAGGCACATTCCTGTGTTCGTTTCCTTAGTGAAGACTGCAGTGTGGAAACCTCCGCTCTTTTCCATGACTGTTACATCTAGAAAGGGCAGCTTCCCATCCTTTTCCATCTCGTAAGTGAAACGCAGCACGGAACTCTGCTCAAATGCCTCCTTCAACTCCTGCAGATGTCTGACATCAGGTACCTGTGTAAAAATGTCGTCAACATACCTGCAGTATATGGCCGGTTTCAAGTTCATGTCGACTAAGACTTTTTGCTCGATGGTACCCATGTAGAAGTTTGCAAACAGGACACCTAGGGGAGAACCCATGGCGACCCCATCTACTTGCTTATACATGTGCCCATCTGGGCTCAAGAAGGGTGCCTCTTTAGTACAAGCTTGGAGTAGTTTCCTCAGAATATTTTCTGGTATGTCAAGAGGAGTACAGGCTGGATCACCATACACTCTGTCGGCTATCATCCCGATTGTCTCGTCCACAGGTACGTTGGTGAACAGTGATTCTACGTCCAACGAGGCTCTTATCCTTGTGGCCCGTGTGCCCCGCAGTAAGTCAACAATTTCCTTTGGAGACTTCAGGCTGAAGGCGCAAGGGACATAAGGAGTCAGCAGGCCGTTGAGTCGCTTCGCCAGTCTGTACGTGGGTGTGGGTATCTGGCTAATGATTGGCCGAAGTGGGTTTCCAGGCTTGTGTGTCTTGACATTTCCATATGCATATCCAGGTTTATATTCTCCGATGATCTTTGGCAGGTGGAGTCCTGATTTCTTGGTGTTCACAGTTTCGATCAGTTTGTTGACCTTTGCTTTCAATTCAATTTGCTTTCAAGACCTTTGATTTCAATCCGAATTGAATCTCACTAAAATGTACATATAAACAAATCGGAGATGTGTAAGTTCTATTCAGTTGTGTATGTGTAAACTAAAGTATTTGAAAATGTAATAAGTTTTACGAAACGCGCTCAAGTGTCGCGTCAGACTAGAAATAAAAATGAATTTTGGAGAATTGATTTTTGAATTACCACCAACAGTGAAAAGAAATGTACGAAAGATTGAGAAAATTCGTGTTAAAATTATTAATCCTACTTTTTCGGTCATATTTAATAATAAATATATATATATATATATATATATATATATATATATATATATATATATATATATATATATATATATATATATATATATATATATATATATATATATATATATGTCGTACCTAGTAGCCAGAACGCACTTCTCCGCCTACTATTCAAGGCCCGATTTGCCTAATAAGCCAAGTTTTCATGAATTAATATATTTTCTCTAATTTTTTTCTTATGAAATGATAAAGCTACCCATTTCATTATGTATGAAGTCAATTTTTTTTTATTGGAGTTAAAATTAACGTAGATATATGACCGAACCTAACCAACCCTACCTAACCTAACCTAACCTATCTTTATAGGTTAGGTTAGGTTAGGTGGCCGAAAAAGTAAGGTTAGGTTAGGTTAGGTAGGTTAGGTAGTCGAAAAACAATTAATTCATGAAAACTTGGCTTATTAGGCAAATCGGGCCTTGAATAGTAGGCAGAGAAGTGCGTTCTGGCTACTAGGTACGACATATATATATATATATATATATATATATATATATATATATGCCTATACTTGCATAAACCACAAGTGAAGATAAACAATCTTTGGACAACACCCACCAGTGGGACTCGAACCCAGAAAGCACAACTACCTTCCAGTAGCTGGCATAACTAGTATGCTTTAACCCACTACGCCATCAGACCTTACAAAAGAAGTAGATAGTTCGAGATATATATATCTCAAACATCTCTACCTCCCGAAGGCACCAGATGAGTGAGGGGTCAGTCTGCAATTTTCGTCAAGCCACTGTCAATGTGAGAGAACTCGTGTCCAGCTTATAAGCCTATACTTGCATAAACCACAAGTGAAGATAAACAATCTTTGGACAACACCCACCAGTGGGACTCGAACCCAGAAAGCACAACTACCTTCCAGTAGCTGGCATAACTAGTATGCTTTAACCCACTACGCCATCAGACCTTACAAAAGAAGTAGATAGTTCGAGATATATATATCTCAAACATCTCTACCTCCCGAAGGCACCAGATGAGTGAGGGGTCAGTCTGCAATTTTCGTCAAGCCACTGTCAATGTGAGAGAACTCGTGTCCAGCTTATAAGCCTATACTTGCATAAACCACAAGTGAAGATAAACAATCTTTGGACAACACCCACCAGTGGGACTCGAACCCAGAAAGCACAACTACCTTCCAGTAGCTGGCATAACTAGTATGCTTTAACCCACTACGCCATCAGACCTTACAAAAGAAGTAGATAGTTCGAGATATATATATCTCAAACATCTCTACCTCCCGAAGGCACCAGATGAGTGAGGGGTCAGTCTGCAATTTTCGTCAAGCCACTGTCAATGTGAGAGAACTCGTGTCCAGCTTATAAGCCTATACTTGCATAAACCACAAGTGAAGATAAACAATCTTTGGACAACACCCACCAGTGGGACTCGAACCCAGAAAGCACAACTACCTTCCAGTAGCTGGCATAACTAGTATGCTTTAACCCACTACGCCATCAGACCTTACAAAAGAAGTAGATAGTTCGAGATATATATATCTCAAACATCTCTACCTCCCGAAGGCACCAGATGAGTGAGGGGTCAGTCTGCAATTTTCGTCAAGCCACTGTCAATGTGAGAGAACTCGTGTCCAGCTTATAAGCCTATACTTGCATAAACCACAAGTGAAGATAAACAATCTTTGGACAACACCCACCAGTGGGACTCGAACCCAGAAAGCACAACTACCTTCCAGTAGCTGGCATAACTAGTATGCTTTAACCCACTACGCCATCAGACCTTACAAAAGAAGTAGATAGTTCGAGATATATATATCTCAAACATCTCTACCTCCCGAAGGCACCAGATGAGTGAGGGGTCAGTCTGCAATTTTCGTCAAGCCACTGTCAATGTGAGAGAACTCGTGTCCAGCTTATAAGCCTATACTTGCATAAACCACAAGTGAAGATAAACAATCTTTGGACAACACCCACCAGTGGGACTCGAACCCAGAAAGCACAACTACCTTCCAGTAGCTGGCATAACTAGTATGCTTTAACCCACTACGCCATCAGACCTTACAAAAGAAGTAGATAGTTCGAGATATATATATCTCAAACATCTCTACCTCCCGAAGGCACCAGATGAGTGAGGGGTCAGTCTGCAATTTTCGTCAAGCCACTGTCAATGTGAGAGAACTCGTGTCCAGCTTATAAGCCTATACTTGCATAAACCACAAGTGAAGATAAACAATCTTTGGACAACACCCACCAGTGGGACTCGAACCCAGAAAGCACAACTACCTTCCAGTAGCTGGCATAACTAGTATGCTTTAACCCACTACGCCATCAGACCTTACAAAAGAAGTAGATAGTTCGAGATATATATATCTCAAACATCTCTACCTCCCGAAGGCACCAGATGAGTGAGGGGTCAGTCTGCAATTTTCGTCAAGCCACTGTCAATGTGAGAGAACTCGTGTCCAGCTTATAAGCCTATACTTGCATAAACCACAAGTGAAGATAAACAATCTTTGGACAACACCCACCAGTGGGACTCGAACCCAGAAAGCACAACTACCTTCCAGTAGCTGGCATAACTAGTATGCTTTAACCCACTACGCCATCAGACCTTACAAAAGAAGTAGATAGTTCGAGATATATATATCTCAAACATCTCTACCTCCCGAAGGCACCAGATGAGTGAGGGGTCAGTCTGCAATTTTCGTCAAGCCACTGTCAATGTGAGAGAACTCGTGTCCAGCTTATAAGCCTATACTTGCATAAACCACAAGTGAAGATAAACAATCTTTGGACAACACCCACCAGTGGGACTCGAACCCAGAAAGCACAACTACCTTCCAGTAGCTGGCATAACTAGTATGCTTTAACCCACTACGCCATCAGACCTTACAAAAGAAGTAGATAGTTCGAGATATATATATCTCAAACATCTCTACCTCCCGAAGGCACCAGATGAGTGAGGGGTCAGTCTGCAATTTTCGTCAAGCCACTGTCAATGTGAGAGAACTCGTGTCCAGCTTATAAGCCTATACTTGCATAAACCACAAGTGAAGATAAACAATCTTTGGACAACACCCACCAGTGGGACTCGAACCCAGAAAGCACAACTACCTTCCAGTAGCTGGCATAACTAGTATGCTTTAACCCACTACGCCATCAGACCTTACAAAAGAAGTAGATAGTTCGAGATATATATATCTCAAACATCTCTACCTCCCGAAGGCACCAGATGAGTGAGGGGTCAGTCTGCAATTTTCGTCAAGCCACTGTCAATGTGAGAGAACTCGTGTCCAGCTTATAAGCCTATACTTGCATAAACCACAAGTGAAGATAAACAATCTTTGGACAACACCCACCAGTGGGACTCGAACCCAGAAAGCACAACTACCTTCCAGTAGCTGGCATAACTAGTATGCTTTAACCCACTACGCCATCAGACCTTACAAAAGAAGTAGATAGTTCGAGATATATATATCTCAAACATCTCTACCTCCCGAAGGCACCAGATGAGTGAGGGGTCAGTCTGCAATTTTCGTCAAGCCACTGTCAATGTGAGAGAACTCGTGTCCAGCTTATAAGCCTATACTTGCATAAACCACAAGTGAAGATAAACAATCTTTGGACAACACCCACCAGTGGGACTCGAACCCAGAAAGCACAACTACCTTCCAGTAGCTGGCATAACTAGTATGCTTTAACCCACTACGCCATCAGACCTTACAAAAGAAGTAGATAGTTCGAGATATATATATCTCAAACATCTCTACCTCCCGAAGGCACCAGATGAGTGAGGGGTCAGTCTGCAATTTTCGTCAAGCCACTGTCAATGTGAGAGAACTCGTGTCCAGCTTATAAGCCTATACTTGCATAAACCACAAGTGAAGATAAACAATCTTTGGACAACACCCACCAGTGGGACTCGAACCCAGAAAGCACAACTACCTTCCAGTAGCTGGCATAACTAGTATGCTTTAACCCACTACGCCATCAGACCTTACAAAAGAAGTAGATAGTTCGAGATATATATATCTCAAACATCTCTACCTCCCGAAGGCACCAGATGAGTGAGGGGTCAGTCTGCAATTTTCGTCAAGCCACTGTCAATGTGAGAGAACTCGTGTCCAGCTTATAAGCCTATACTTGCATAAACCACAAGTGAAGATAAACAATCTTTGGACAACACCCACCAGTGGGACTCGAACCCACTTGTTCACTTGTGGTTTATGCAAGTATAGGCTTATAAGCTGGACACGAGTTCTCTCACATTGACAGTGGCTTGACGAAAATTGCAGACTGACCCCTCACTCATCTGGTGCCTTCGGGAGGTAGAGATGTTTGAGATATATATATCTCGAACTATCTACTTCTTTTGTAAGGTCTGATGGCGTAGTGGGTTAAAGCATACTAGTTATGCCAGCTACTGGAAGGTAGTTGTGCTTTCTGGGTTCGAGTCCCACTGGTGGGTGTTGTCCAAAGATTGTTTATCTTCACTTGTGGTTTATGCAAGTATAGGCTTATAAGCTGGACACGAGTTCTCTCACATTGACAGTGGCTTGACGAAAATTGCAGACTGACCCCTCACTCATCTGGTGCCTTCGGGAGGTAGAGATGTTTGAGATATATATATCTCGAACTATCTACTTCTTTTGTAAGGTCTGATGGCGTAGTGGGTTAAAGCATACTAGTTATGCCAGCTACTGGAAGGTAGTTGTGCTTTCTGGGTTCGAGTCCCACTGGTGGGTGTTGTCCAAAGATTGTTTATCTTCACTTGTGGTTTATGCAAGTATAGGCTTATAAGCTGGACACGAGTTCTCTCACATTGACAGTGGCTTGACGAAAATTGCAGACTGACCCCTCACTCATCTGGTGCCTTCGGGAGGTAGAGATGTTTGAGATATATATATCTCGAACTATCTACTTCTTTTGTAAGGTCTGATGGCGTAGTGGGTTAAAGCATACTAGTTATGCCAGCTACTGGAAGGTAGTTGTGCTTTCTGGGTTCGAGTCCCACTGGTGGGTGTTGTCCAAAGATTGTTTATCTTCACTTGTGGTTTATGCAAGTATAGGCTTATAAGCTGGACACGAGTTCTCTCACATTGACAGTGGCTTGACGAAAATTGCAGACTGACCCCTCACTCATCTGGTGCCTTCGGGAGGTAGAGATGTTTGAGATATATATATCTCGAACTATCTACTTCTTTTGTAAGGTCTGATGGCGTAGTGGGTTAAAGCATACTAGTTATGCCAGCTACTGGAAGGTAGTTGTGCTTTCTGGGTTCGAGTCCCACTGGTGGGTGTTGTCCAAAGATTGTTTATCTTCACTTGTGGTTTATGCAAGTATAGGCTTATAAGCTGGACACGAGTTCTCTCACATTGACAGTGGCTTGACGAAAATTGCAGACTGACCCCTCACTCATCTGGTGCCTTCGGGAGGTAGAGATGTTTGAGATATATATATCT
>NW_025556003.1:0-19420 GCF_020424385.1 Procambarus clarkii
ACCATCTTCACCACACACCAACCTCCCCATACACCACAACCTCACCATCTTCACTTCACTACACACACCAACCATACACCACAACCTCACCATCTTCACTACACACACCAACCATACACCACAACCTCACCATCTTCACTACACACACCAACCATACACCACAACCTCACCATCTTCACTACACACACCAACCATACACCACAACCTCACCATCTTCACTACACACAACCAACCATACACCACAACCTCACCATCTTCACTACACACACCAACCATACACCACACAACCTCACCATCTTCACTACACACCACAACCACATACACCACAACCTCTCCATCTTCACTACCACACCAACCATACACCACAACCTCACCCATCTTCACTACACACACCAACCATACACCACAACCTCACCATCTTCACTACACACACCAACCATACACCACAAACTCACCATCTTCACTACACACACCAACCATACACCACACACCTCTCCATCTTCACCACACACCAACCATACACCACAACCTCCATCTTCACTACACACACCAACCATACACCACAACCTCTCCATCTTCACCACACACCAACCATACACCACAACCTCACCATCTTCACTACACACACCAACCATACACCACAACCTCTCCATCTTCACCACACACCAACCATACACCACAACCTCACCATCTTCACCACACACCAACCATACACCACAACCTCACCATCTTCACCACACACCAACCATACACCACAACCTCACCATCTTCACCACACACCAACCATACACCACAACCTCACCATCTTCACTACACACACCAACCATACACCACAACCTCTCCATCTTCACTACACACCAACCATACACCACAACCTCACCATCATCACCACACACCAACCATACACCACAACCTCTCCATCTTCACTACACACACCAACCATACACCACAACCTCACCATCTTCACTACACACCAACCATACACCACAACCTCACCATCTTCACTACACACACCAACCATACACCACAACCTCTCCATCTTCACTACACACCAACCATACACCACAACCTCACCATCTTCACTACACACACCAACCATACACCACAACCTCACCATCTTCACTACACACACCAACCATACACCACAACCTCACCATCTTCACCACACACCAACCATACACCACAACCTCTCCATCTTCACCACACACCAACCATACACCACAACCTCACCATCTTCACCACACACCAACCATACACCACAACCTCTCCATCTTCACTACCACCAACCATACACCACAACCTCACCATCTTCACCACACACCAACCATACACCACAACCTCACCATCTTCACCACACACCAACCATACACCACAAACCTCACCATCTTCACCACACACCAACCATACACCACAACCTCACCATCTTCACTACACACACCAACCATACACCACAACCTCACCATCTTCACTACACACCAACCATACACCACAACCTCACCATCTTCACTACACACACCAACCATACACCACAACCTCTCCATCTTCACTACACACCAACCATACACCACAACCTCACCATCTTCACCACACACCAACCATACACCACAACCTCTCCATCTTCACTACACACCAACCATACACCACAACCTCACCATCTTCACCACACACCAACCAAACACCACAACCTCACCATCTACACCACACACCAACCATACACCACAACCTCACCATCTTCACTACACACCAACCATACACCACAACCTCACCATCTTCACCACACACCAACCATACACCACAACCTCTCCATCTTCACTACACACCAACCATACACCACAACCTCACCATCTTCACCACACACCAACCATACACCACAACCTCACTATCTTCACCACACACACCAACCATACACCACAACCTCACCATCTTCACCACACACCAACCATACATCACAACCTCACCATCTTCACCACACACACCAACCATACACCACAACCTCACCATCTTCACCACACAACCAACCATACACCACAACCTCACCATCTTCACCACAACACCACCCATACACCACAACCTCACCATCTTCACCACACACACCAACCATACACCACAACCTCACCATCTTCACCACACACCAACCATACACCACAACCTCACCATCTTCACCACACACCAACCATACACCACAACCTCACCATCTTCACCACACACCAACCATACACCACAACCTCACCATCTTCACCACACACCAACCATACACCACAACCTCACCATCTTCACCACACATGCCTCGATGACAAAGATGAAATCAAAGACAAGTGAAGAACATCAAAAGTGAATGAAGCAACACAACAACATGCAGAATGAATGAAGCAACAGAGAGAATGAAGTTACATACAGAATGAAGTAGCATACCGAATGAATGAAGCAATTCATTCAATTCAAATTCCTAAGCCTAGCAGGACGTATATTAGCCGTAGTACTGAATAAGCAGTATCTGCCTCCCTAAATTATAATCATCTAGGATATAAATTTAACAACAGACACTCGTTAACTGACTGAATTACCTCGTCGATCAAGATGGTGCCCCGGGAGTTTGTAGCCGTGGGGGTCCTTGGGGAGTGCCCAATCGTGCCCTGGGCAGCCATGTTCGTGCCAGACATACAAGACATGGAACCAGTCTTGGACTCAACCGAGGACCATCTTACCACCCTGGAACCTGTTCAGTCCATCCAGGACACTACCGAATTTCACACTTTGGTGGAGTTGGTGGCCCTGGACCAGGCCTGGCAGGCGCTTGATCACCATGTTGGGCAGTTTGGTGTCGAGGGGAACCAGTTAGACGTTAACAACCGTATTGGTCAGTCTGGCGCCGAGTTGAATCACTTAGGAGACGTCAACCAATCAGTTGGTCAGTTTGAGGTGGAGTGGAACCAATTCTGAATCACCTAATTTGGTTTAGACTAACGATCGTCCTGGTGATTGGACATCATTCCGTTCCTTCGTCCTATCCTAAATCCTTATCCTAAAGCAGTCTACGTTTTGTATAACTGTAATGACTTAGCAATTTATCCTGATTGTATATTTGTATTATATTGTATATTTGGAAATACAATTAACTAAGTAACTGGGATTTACACTTTTACCTTTGTGAGGCGTAATGTTATGGTGATTGTGGTTGTGTGATGGTTATGGTAATAATTGTGGTTGTGTGATGGTTATGGTAATGATTGTGGTTGTGATAACAAAGGTTGTGATAGTGGTGATTGTGTGCTATTGTTAATCTCGTATTAGACGTATAATCTGGTAATCAGACCAACATCTTGTATCCCAGATGTTAGTCTGTCTCATATCCCTTCCAAATGCTGTATACTTTAATTTAACGAGATTAAACCCCCCATCACGAAAATGTATAATAGACTGTAATCTATATAAGTAAAAATGGAAATGTTCGTTTGTTCAAAATCGCTAATCTCCGAACGTTCTTCACCGATTGCTGTGAAATTTTGACACAACTTTCATTTTGAATATATGCGAGTTTTTATATACCTACTATATAGATGCCATGCCTGTGACAGGAAAAAAAATGTTTTTTTTTGTTTAACAGCGCCATCTGTTGCAGTTAATAGAAACACACACAACAATAAATATGGTATGATTCCATTTCATTATTTCAAGTGCACTGATAAATTTAATTTTCGTAGATTTCGATTTTTTTCCTTTTTTATTTAATTATTTCGTGTGACATTGCGTTGGAATTGAGCTGTGCTGTTTACCATACCATTTATTTCGTAAGTAGAAGCATACATGCCACACCTGTGACAGGTGAAAACATTCTTTTTATTGAGAAACCGCCATTAGTTGAACGTAAAAGCAACACACGCTATATAAAATATGTTATGATTCCATATCAATGTTTCCGATTGCATTGACAAATTGAATTTTCATAGATTTCATTTAATTTGTATTTTGGTTTAATTATTTTGTGTGACATTGCATTGCAATTGAGCTTTGTTGATTACCATACCTTTCATTTCATGAGTATAGTTTTTTCATTGTTTTTATTTCGTTTTTTAATGTTTTTCTTATACATCAGTGATGTGAACATCAGATAATTTGATGTTCCCAATTTTCTGATTGGAACATCCGATCATTTGGGAAGGCATCGGACGAGGGAGTGGGGAATGGTGGGGAGGACGAGGGGACAAGGGAGGGGGTAATGGTGGAGAGGACTGGGGGGACAGGGAAGGTTGCTGTGGCTCAGCCTCGCACATGCGTTGCTGAGCCACAGGGAAGGTTGCTGTGGCTCAGCCTCGCACATGCGTTGCTGAGCCACAGCAACGCATGGCCGGGTACTGCTAGTATTATAATATATTTATACATATCGTCCACATGTTACATATACATGCAAATGTAGTTAGGATACAAATGTATGTTTCAGCCCTGTATGGTTGTATGTGCGGTTGGTTGCAAGAAGGATGTATCGTTGGGTTGCACAGGTTTGTGGCTGCATGGTTGCACAGGTGTGTGGCTACATGGTTGCACAGGTGTGTGGCTGCATGGTTGCACAGGTGTGTGGCTGCATGGTTGCACAGGTGTGTGGCTGCATGGTTGCACAGGTGTGTGCCTGCATGGTTGCACAGGTGTGTGGCTACATGGTTGCACAGGTGTGTGGCTACATGGTTGCACAGGTGTGTGGCTACATGGTTGCACAGGTGTGTGGCTACATGGTTGCACAGGTGTGTGGCTACATGGTTGCACAGGTGTGTGGCTACATGGTTGCACAGGTGTGTGGCTACATGGTTGCACAGGTGTGTGGCTACATGGTTGCACAGGTGTGTGGCTACATGGTTGCACAGGTGCGTGGCTGCACGGTTGCACAGGTGCGTGGCTGCACAGGTGCGTGGCTGCATGGTTGCACAGGTGCGTGGCTGCATGGTTGCACAGGTGCGTGGCTGCACAGTTGCACAGGTGCGTGGTTGCATGGTTGCACAGGTGCGTGGCTGCACAGTTGCACAGGTGCGTGGCTGCACAGTTGCACAGGTGCGTGGCTGCACAGTTGCACAGGTGCGTGGCTGCATGCGCAGTAGGAGGAGTAACTACTGCGTTTGTTGACGTCCAGTGAGGCGCGGCGGTAAATGGTGTAGATGCGGTGTGGGTTATGGTGCAGAATGGTGTTTATGGTGAGGGTGGGGGGGAGGGGGGGTGAGGGGGGGGTGAGGGGGGGAGGGGGGTGGGTGAGGGGGGGGGGAGGGGTGATGGTACAAGGGAAGGTGAATGGTACTTACCTGGTACTCAATCACCTATAACTAGTGCCCTTAATCACCTATAACTAGTGACCCTAATCACCTATAACTAGTGACCTTAATCACCTATAACTAGTGACCTTAATCACCTATAACTAGTGCCCTTAATCACCTATAACTAGTGCCCTTAATCACCTATAACTAGTGCCCTTAATCACCTATAACTAGTGCCCTTAATCACCTATAACTAGTGACCCTAATCACCTATAACTAGTGACCTTAATCACCTATAACTAGTGACCTTAATCACTAGTTATAGGTGATGAGGTGAAAACCTAAGAGTCCTAAATCTTTATTTTTGTTTAAGCATTTTAAGGGGTTCTTGCCACCAAAGTGAATCAAAGTCGACCCAACGAACACCTGGTCGAGGAAAATCGCCCAGAGGGGCGCTCCCAGTCGACCAAAGGTAGACAGATCTCGTCCCTATTGCTCTGGTAAGTTGGTCGATCTTACTCAGTTTCAGTGAGCCGTCTGATATGTGCACATTGAAACTGTTGCTTGCATTGGCAGTCAGAAAAGCATTTTTCTCTATCCAAAATATGACAGATGTTTTGTGGGTTATCCTAGTCGAACTTTTCAAGATGACACATATGGGGTTTAGGAGCTTCATAGGTTAAGTGGGGTCGTGGGAGAGAGAGACAGACCTAAGTACAGCCGGTTATCCCCCATATCAAGTTATTTGCATAACTCTATGGTAAATGTATACCATATTTCACTACCCCAAATTTTAAACAAGTTGGCGGAGTCAATGTTGTGGGATAGTTTGAACCATTTCAAGGCGTAGTGGAAAACATTTTAATTATGAATTTAGGGGGAAGAAGGTATATTATTTTTAATGGTGTAAAAACGGCAATGCCAGCGACGGTGTGAGGGGTGAGGAGAGAGGGAGAGAGGGAGGGAGTGAGAGAGAGAGAGAGAGAGAGAGAGAGAGAGAGAGAGAGAGAGAGAGAGAGAGAGAGAGAGAGAGGGAGTGAGAGAGAGAGAGACAGACAGACAGACAGGCAGAGACAGACAGAGACAGACAGAGACAGAGAGACAGAGAGACAGACAGAGAGACAGAGAGACAGAGACAGAGGCAGAGAGAGAGATAGACGGACAGACAGAGAGAGAGACAGACAGACAGACAGAGACAGACAGAGACAGACAGAGACAGAGAGACAGAGAGACAGAGACAGAGAGAGAGACAGACAGACAGAGAGACAGACAGACAGAGAGACAGAGTAAGACAGACAGAGAGACAGATACAAACCTTCCCACCTGGTGTGAATTAGCTAATTGGACGCTCACACTTCACTGATTGAATAATATTCCCCTCCGAGCGTAATGACTTTTTCTCCTCTGTATCACGTTTCATTTTGTTCCCCCCCCCCCAACCACTTGGGCTGGACGGTAGAGCGACGGTCTCGCTTCATGCAGGTCGCCGTTCAATCCCCCTCAGACCGCCAGGCTCTGCCCTAAGCACCCAATTCAGAATCCTCCCAGAAACCACTCGGCTATTTTCACCCACTAACCACAACCACACTGTAACATTAGACGAGATAACTGTACATCAGCTGGCCCGCCAACTGCCTCGTTCCACCTTCCAAACAAGGCAGTTGGAGTATCTGCCGTGATTACAGGTTTTGGCGCCAGATTCGACGATCATTAGGGGGGGGCATCAGGGCCTCAATGTAAACATTGGTAGGTCGTTCTTTTAGGGTTTAATATCGACGCTAGCTAGACACGAGACGCCATTACCTAAACAAAACACCTTAAAGGAACAAAGCCTGGCATTCCTTTAGCAATTTGCTTGTGCTGTTTGGAGTGCTTGGGAGCTGCTTGTGCGTGCGTGTGTTTTTGTTGTTTCTTTTGTCGGTGGGTTATTCTGTGTTTGGTATTGGTGTTGTTGTTTTCGGTGGGTTGTATGTATTTGTTCATTGTGTGTTGTATAATACAGATTTACACACACACACACACCACACACACACACACACACACACACACGCACACACACACACACACACACACACACACACACACACACACACGCACACACACACACACACACACACACACACACACACACACACACACACACACGCACACACGCACACACACACACACACACACACACACACACACACACTCGGGGGCCTGGTAGCCTGGTGGATAGCGCGCAGGACTCGTAATTCTGTGGCGCGGGTTCGATTCCCGCAACCAGGCAGAAACAAATGGGTAAAGTTTCTTTCACCCTGATGCCCCTGTTACCTAACAGTAAATAGGTACCTGGGAGTTAGTCAGCTGTCACGGGCTGCTTCCTGGGGTGTGTGTGTGTGTGTGTGGTGTGGGGAAAAAAGTAGTTAGTAAACAGTTGATTGACAGTTGAGAGGCGGGCCAAAAGAGCAAAGTTCAACCTCCGCAAACACAACTAGGTGAATACAACTAGGTGAATACACACACCCACACGAGGCTAAGGACAATCTCCACTAACCCTAGCCATCAAAAGAGGCTAAATTTGCACTTCTCTGAATGGAACTTTCGCCCACAAGAGCGTCGCATTACGTCCCTTGAATGCCGCAAAAATTGCTAGCAGAAATGTCTGCAATGCATGCGTAAATATTGCAAGCTCAGGATCTGCAAGCAAATTAAAAGCAAATAGTATTAGAGACAATCTGAGAGGCTTGTCCACCTGAAGAAACCCGGCAAGAAATCATCAAAATACATACGGATGTTGTCTCCTGGCTGAGTAATACAATAGTTGTATGACTGCAACTGTATTAATGTTGCATTAACGGCAGTATGTATAGAAGGTCTATAAGGTTAAGTGTATGATCGTAATACAACCTACACTACAACTGGCGCCAAGTACGGTAGAATTTGTCTTTGAGAATGTAAGGAGTCACATTGCGAAACGCATCACCAGGCGTCAGATAGAATAAAATGTGTAAAAATGAACCTTGGAGAGTTAATGTGTCAACTTCCTTCTTCAGTGAAGAAAAACATGAGAAATATTGAGAAGATTCTTGCCAGAATCATAAATCTAAAACTGTCGGTCGTTTTCAATGAAATATGATTAAAAGAAAGACTGCTACCAAAAATAATAATATTATATATATATATATATATATATATACATATATATATATATATATATATATATATATACATATATATATATATATATATATATATATATATATATATATATATATATATATATATATATATATATCACTACTACAATTTTGTCCCCATTGCCTCAGACACACTTGGTGTAAAGGTGCTGCTAGGTTCTTGTAGGAGTTGGGTTCTAAGCTAATTGAAACAACTAGAGACCCTAGAGCCGCCTGTTTCCTCTTTCATCGCCTTAGTGTGGCGATCCAGAGAGGAAATGTTCACTGCATCCAAGATTCCTGCCCGCCATCTGAGGAGCTGGAGGAGCTCTACAGCTTGTGACAAGTAGCCTTGTACCCTACATGTAACTAACACGTGAGAATCGACACCTTGCAAGAAATGGCTTTGTCTTGCAGGTTTTATTAATCTGTTGTTGTTTGTTGTGTAAGATTCGCTACTTGGAAGAAAAGTTGCAAGTAGCACGGGCTATGGTGAGCCCGTAGTGGACTCTGAAGGCTTACTATATAAAGCCTCACAACGCACGAATATAATCACAGATAACAGAAAAAAAACATGCAAAAGAAGCAGAAAAAAAACGGAGAAACAGGAAACGAAAAAAAATCATTAATCATATAATCAAAAACGTAACAAACTGGAAACGTAAAAATTTGAATATAAAAAAGCTGAAAATATAAAAAATAATAAACAAGAGCGTGGGGGAGACTGACGAATTACGACAGAAAACGGGCGGCCGACAAGACATTTTTTCAGGGAGGTTACGATTTTTGGGTGAAAGTTAGGAGATAGATGATGAAGGTGAGGGGGGGAGGGAAGGCAGCCGAGGGGAAGGCAGCCCGAGGGGAAAGGGGGGGCCGAGGGGAAGGGAGGGGGTGCCGAGGGGACAAGGTGTTGTGGTGAAGGAGGGTGAAGAACGCCTTCCTGGTTGATAAAGTCGGTGACCTCACTCTGGCAACAGTGTTTTGATCGCGGGGGGAACTCACCTAAATGTGCTTGCCAGAGATGAGCTCGGCTCCTGGTCCCCGCCTCCCAGACGTGCTTAAAGCAATCACTCGGTTCCCACGTTCCTATCTAGTAACCTCACATCAAATTGTTCCCCATTTCTTCATATCCCAGCCCTGGTAACTCTGTAAACATTCATATGTGCGTGTATATATATCTATATATATACGTACACACATACAAACACACAAACAACAAACAGGAACAAGCACACTGCTCGCGAGAGAACGCTCCAATAAGCGACCTCTGAAAATTTAACACCAAAAAAAATATCCGCGGACATTTTTTGTCTAGCGTTTAAAACTTGGGCGTTTTTCGTCCAAGCGATTAATTCCAGATTTAGCTGCGAGAGGAGATTGGATCCGCGCAACACATTCACACATAAGGCGGAAAATTAGTACCATATTTTGTGTATGATAGAGTTTCCTTAAATAGTTTACCCTGGTGAGGTCTATCGACTATTAACGTTTTCTTTCAAATTTTAAATACAATTTTTGAATTCTAATTCCCATTTTTTGTATTAAATTTCGTGCGTTTGAATTCCAGATCATAAACTCATTATACTCTAACTGCCAATTGATATTTAGATTATTTTTTTCATATCTAAAAGAGAATATCAAGAAGAAAAGTCTTTAAGACTTTGTGTAATTGTTCTTTAAGACTTTTGTTAAGTCTTATAGCCAGGAGAAAGTCTGAGAAAGACTTTAGCCACAGACCAATCTGAAAGACTCATCCCGAGTACAACTTCAATTTACAGTAAATTCTCCAGATCCACTTTGGTGCAATAATCCTTGTTAAGGCCTCTCATATCTTTAATTGTTTCTTCTGTCGTCATCACTGTCTTGTGTCCAGGGTGTTGTGTTGTGTCCAAGGTGTTGTGTGTTGTGTCCAGGGTGTTGTGTGTTGTGTCCAAGGTGTTGTGTGTTGTGTCCAGGGTGTTGTGTGTTGTCCAGGGTGTTGTGTTGTGTCCAGGGTGTTGTGTGTTGTGTCCAAGGTGTTGTGTGTTGTGTCCAGGGTGTTGTGTGTTGTGTCCAGGGTGTTGTGTGTTGTGTCCAGGTGTTGTGTGTTGTGTCCAAGGTGTTGTGTGTTGTGTCCAGGGTGTTGTGTGTTGTCTAAGGTGTGTTGTGTTGTGTCCAGGGTGTGTTGTGTCCAGGGTGTTGTGTTGTGTCCAGGGTGTGTTGTGTTGTGTCCAGGGTGTGTTGTGTTGTGTCCAGGGTGTGTTGTGTTGTGTCCAGGGTGTGTTGTGTTGTGTCCAGGGTGTTGTGTTGTGTCCAAGGTGTTGTGTGTTGTGTCCAGGGTGTTGTGTGTTGTCTAAGGTGTGTTGTGTTGTGTCCAGGGTGTGTTGTGTTGTGTCCAGGGTGTTGTGTGTTGTCCAGAGTGCTGTGTGTTGTCTAGGGTGTTGTGTGTTGTGTCCAGGGTGTTGTGTGTTGTCCAGGGTGTTGTGTGTTGTCCAGGGTATTGTGTGTTGTCCAAGGTGTTGTGTGTTGTCCAGGGTGTTGTGTGTTGTCCAGAGTGTTGTGTGTTGTCTAGGGTGTGTTGTGTATTGTCCAGGGTGTTGTGTGTTGTCCAGGGTGTTGTGTGTTGTCCAGGGTGTTGTGTATTGTCCAAGGTGTTGTGTGTTGTCCAGAGTGCTGTGTGTTGTCTAGGGTGTTGTGTGTTGTCCAGAGTGTTGTGTGTTGTCCAGGGTGTTGTGTGTTGTCCAGGGTGTTGTGTGTTGTCCAAGGTGTTGTGTGTTGTCCAAGGTGTTGTGTGTTGTCCAGGGTGTTGTGTGTTGTCCAGGGTGTTGTGTGTTGTCCAGGGTGTTGTGTATTGTCCAGGGTGTTGTGTGTTGTCCAGGGTGTTGTGTATTGTCCAGGGTGTTGTGTGTTGTCCAGGGTGTTGTGTGTTGTCCAGGGTGTTGTGTGTTGTCCAGGGTGTTGTGTATTGTCCAGGGTGTTTTGTGTTGTCCAGGGTGTTGTGTGTTGTCCAGGGTGTTACATATTGTCCAGAGTGTTACATTTTGTCCAGTGTTACATATTGTCCAGGGTGTTACATATTGTCCAGAGTGTTACATATTGTCCAGGGTGTTGCATATTGTCCAGGGTGTTACATATTGTCCAGAGTGTTACATATTGTCCAGGGTGCTGGACACTCATCATAGTTGCCAGACACCACTACGGCGGCCGGCAACCCGTCCTCATGGCTGCCAGTCACTCCGACACTCACCCTACCAGCATCGTTACCAGAGCCGCACTGAACCTTTACACACAAAGAGTCGACAATGGAGCCTGGTTCTCCGTCGACCAGTCACACCGGTGATATTTTACGGTCTAATATGTATACGTCTGCGTCTGTTATACGCCCTCGCGGTAAGACGGGGGACGGAAAACCATAGACGTCAACAGAAATTAATGATTTGGAGAGGCGGGGAATTGTTTTTATCCCGAGGAGGCGAGGTTGTGAGTGACGCTAAAATAAGGCGCTGCCAAATGCCTTTGTGTGTGTCTCTCTCTCCCTCCGAGGTCACCGCGCATGCGCCAGTTTGAAAATAGCGCGGGAAAAAAAAACGGATTCTGCTTGACAAGGCGTTTTTTTAAGATATTCGTATTTAGTAATATATATATATGTATTACATATGTAATTATACTTTGGGATATGTGATATGCAGAGATTATTAGCTCAGCAAAAATTATAATAATTTTTGACTATAATTAGAAATATGATATCTGGGAAAATCATGAATATAAATCTATTAATGAAATCTATTATAGTAGTCAATTTATTTTTTTTCACTCATCATCTAATTAAAATTTATTTATTTTCTTGTTAATTAGCGAAAAAAATGTTATTATTTGTATATTAAACAGATGATACTTGCGGGATTGAGTATTTTTGTAACGTGCTCAACGGGAAGGTTTAATATATGTTCTACTAGATTACTCTCGACCATACACCGCCATGAGGTATTCTTGTATGACTCAGATGGTATACTTCGTGTCCTTAAAATACCACGAAGAGACACCAAACATGGTACCATTACACTCGTGCCCCCCTCACATTCTCTATGATGCAGGAGTGAGAGAGAGAACGGAGCAGGAAAATGACCAGAGACTCGCTTATTGTCGCCATTGTATCGGTGATGCCCTTAAGCTACTGGCACTGGTTGGAAGCACTTAAATCGCACTCAGACTCCTTGTCCTCATACCCCAGTTCCTTGGACTTATACCCCAGCTCCTTGGACTCATATCCCAGCTCCTTGTCCTCATACCCCCAGCTCTTTGTCCTCATACCCCAGCTTCATGTCCTCATACCCCAGCTCCTTGTCCTCATAACCCAGCTCCTTGCCCTCATATCCCAGCTCCTTGTCCTCATAACCCAGCTCCTTGCCCTCATACCCCAGCTCCTTGCCCTCATACCCCAGCTCCTTGTCCTCATACCCCAGCTCCTTGTCCTCATACCCCCAGCTCTTTGTCCTCATAACCCAGCTCCTTGTCCTCATACCCCAGCTCCTTGTCCTCATACCCCAGCTTCATGTCCTCATACCCCAGCTCCTTGTCCTCATACCCCCAGCTCTTTGTCCTCATACCCCAGCTTCATGTCCTCATACCCCAGCTCCTTGTCCTCATAACCCAGCTCCTTGCCCTCATACCCCAGCTCCTTGTCCTCATACCCCAGCTCCTTGTCCTCATACCCCAGCTCCTTGTCCTCATACCCCAGCTCCTTGTCCTCATACCCCAGCTTCATGTCCTCATACCCCAGCTCCTTGTCCTCATAACCCAGCTCCTTTTCCTCATACCCCAGCTCCTTGTCCTCATACCCCAGCTTCATGTCCTCATACCCCAGCTCCTTGTCCTCATAACCCAGCTCCTTGCCCTCATACCCCAGCTCCTTGTCCTCATACCCCAGCTCCTTGTCATACCCCAGCTCCTTGCCCTCATACCCCAGCTCCTTGTCCTCATACCCAGCTCCTTGTCCTCATACCCCAGCTCCTTGTCCTCATACCCCAGCTCCTTGTCCTCATACCCCAGCTTCATGTCCTCATACCCCAGCTCCTTGTCCTCATAACCCAGCTCCTTGCCCTCATACCCCAGCTCCTTGTCCTCATACCCCAGCTCCTTGTCCTCATACCCCAGCTCCTTGTCCTCATAACCCAGCTCCTTGTCCTCGTACTTTAGCTCCTTGTCCTCATAACCCAGCTCCTTGTCCTCATACCCCAGCTCCTTGTCCTCATACCCCAGCTCCTTGTCCTCATACCCCAGCTCCTTGTCCTCATAACCCAGCTCCTTGTCCTCATACCCCAGCTCCTTGTCCTCATAACCCAGCTCCTTGTCCTCATACCCCAGCTCCTTGTCCTCATACCCCAGCTCCTTGTCCTCATACCCCAGCTCCTTGTCCTCATAACCCAGCTCCTTGTCCTCATAACCCAGCTCCTTGTCCTCATAACCCAGCTCCTTGTCCTCATACCCCAGCTCCTTGTCCTCAAACCCCAGCTCATTTTCATCAAGTATTCATAATGAATTAGCGCTTACAGTTGATAACTACCCATTTCAGAGTCGCAGAGCAATGGAAACAAGGTCATCCTTGGGGTTAAAGTGTACCTTAAGGTAAGGTCACAGGAAAGGTTTAATGGGTCAGAGAAAGGTCATTTTCAGCTACAGGTCAAGGATAGGTCATAGTCTTGGAAGGTGAAGGTTAGAGAACGATGACGGTTAGTGACCTCTCCCGTGACTGGTTTAAATCGTGACCTCTTCCGCTATTGATTGGAATTTTTTCAAAAAATCCAGGCCGTTAACTGCCGTTATTCTAGACCGTTGGGATTGTGACGTCACACACTATTCTCCAGGCTAAAGCACTATCCAAGACACTATTCACCTCACTATTTACCACACTATTGAGGGCAAAAACGGCATATGAACTTTGCATTTCAACTTAATCTTGATTTTTTTTAAGTAATCAACATGGTAGGTCATTAGTCAAGCGGGCAGAGGGTGCTAAGCCACATCCAGTCACAGAGGCGACAACCTGGTCAGTTTTAAGACATCTTAGACCTTAATGGAGATATTTGGCAGCGTCTTTCTAGGTGTTCGTCGCCAAGCAGTGACAAGATTAATGGTGTTGAGCAGTGGTGGAGTAGTGGTGGTGTAGTGGTGGTGTAGTGGTGGAGTAGTGGTGGTGAAGTGGTGGTGTAGTGGTGGAGTAGTGGTGGAGTAGTGGTGGTGTAGTGGTGGAGTAGTGGTGGAGTAGTGGTGGTGAAGTGGTGGTGTAGTGGTGGAGTAGTGGTGGAGTAGTGGTGGTGTAGTGGTGGTGTAGTGGTGGAGTAGTGGTGGAGTAGTGGTGGAGTAGTGGTGGTGTAGTGGTGGTGTAGTGGTGGAGTAGTGGTGGTGAAGTGGTGGTGTAGTGGTGGAGTAGTGGTGGAGTAGTGGTGGTGTAGTGGTGGTGTAGTGGTGGAGTAGTGGTGGAGTAGTGGTGGTGTAGTGGTGGTGTAGTGGTGGAGTAGTGGTGGAGTAGTGATGGAGTAGTGGTGGAGTAGTGGTGGTGAAGTGGTGGTGTAGTGGTGGTGTAGTGGTGGTGTAGTGGTGGTGTAGTGGTGGTGTAGTGATGGAGTAGTGGTGGAGTAGTGGTGGTGTAGTGGTGGTGTAGTGGTGGAGTAGTGGTGGTGAAGTGGTGGTGTAGTGATGGAGTAGTGGTGGAGTATGGTGGTGTAGTGGTGGTGTAGTGGTGGAGTAGTGGTGGAGTAGTGGTGGAGTAGTGGTGGAGTAGTGGTGGTGTAGTGGTGGTGTAGTGGTGGTGTAGTGGTGGAGTAGTGGTGGAGTAGTGATGGAGTAGTGGTGTAGTGGTGGAGTAGTGGTGGAGTAGTGATGGAGTAGTGATGGAGTAGTGGTGGTGTAGTGGTGGAGTAGTGGTGGTGTAGTGGTGGTGTAGTGGTGGAGTAGTGGTGGTGTAGTAGTGGTGTAGTGGTGGAGTAGTGGTGGTGAAGTGGTGGTGTAGTGGTGGAGTAGTGGTGGAGTAGTGGTGGTGTAGTGGTGGAGTAGTGGTGGAGTAGTGGTGGAGTAGTGATGGAGTAGTGATGGAGTAGTGATGGAGTAGTGGTGGTGTAGTGGTGGAGTAGGGGTGGTGTAGTGGTGGAGTAGTGGTGGTGTAGTGGTGGAGCAGTGGTGGTGTAGTGGTGGAGTAGTGGTGGAGTAGTGGTGGAGTAGTGGTGGTGTAGTGGTGGAGTAGTGGTGGTGTAGTGGTGGAGTAGTGGTGGAGTAGTGGTGGAGTAGTGGTGGAGTAGTGGTGGTGTAGTGGTGGTGTAGTGGTGGTGTAGTGGTTGAGTAGTGGTTGAGTAGTGGTGTGGTAGTAGTGGTGGTGTAGTGGTGGAGTAGTGGTGGTGTAGTGGTGGAGCAGTGATGGAGCAGTGATGTAACAGTGATGTAACATTGATGGAGCAGTGATGGAGCAGTGATGGAGCAGTGATGGAGCAGTGGTGGAGCAGTGATGGAGCAGTGATGAAGCAGTGGTGGAGCAGTGATAGAGCAGTGATGGAGCAGTGATAGAGCAGTAGAGCAGCAGTGATAGAGCAGCAGTGATAGAGCAGTGATAGAGCAGCAGCGATAGTTAGAGCAGCAGCGATAGTTAGAGCAGCAGCGATAGTTAGAGCAGCAGCGATAGTTAGAGCAGCAGTGATAGAGCAGCAGCGATAGTTAGAGCAGCAGTGATAGAGCAGCAGTGATAGAGCAGCAGCGATAGTTAGAGCAGCAGTGATAGAGCAGTGCTGGTGGAGTGAGGATCACAACATCACCTACTGCAGGTCTGAAGAAGATGGTAGACTGAAGTTAAAATTAAGGAGAGACATATTATGATTGTTGGTGCAATAGGTGAAGATGAAGGGTGTAGGAGAGAGAGAGAGAGAGAGAGAGAGAGAGAGAGAGAGAGAGAGAGAGAGAGAGAGAGAGAGAGAGAGAGAGAGAGAGAGAGAGAGAGAGAGAGAGAGAGAGAGAGAGAGAGAGAGAGAGAGAGAGAGAGAGAAAGAGAGAGAGAGAGAGAGAGAGAGAGAAGAGAGAGAGAGAGAGAGAGAGAGAGAGAGAGAGAGAGAGAGAGAGAAAGAGAGAGAGAGAGAGAGAGAGAGAGAGAGAGAGAGAGAGAGAGAGAGAGAGAGAGAGAGAGGGCAGGGAGGAGGAAGCAGTAATGGAGACAAGAGCTTCCATAAGCCCTCCGCAGCTCTCCCGTAAATCAAGTATTTCGCTTTTTATTTACAACCATGTGAAAATATGTACACCACCGGCCCTCCTCCTGCAGGCAGACAGACAGACAGGTAGACAGGTTACAAGGCAGAGACAGATGCTGTTCCTCTCCATCTTAATCCCTACAGTATCTTTCATGTCGTGATCATATCTCCTTTTTCCTTCTCTTGGGTTGCTAGACTTTCTCTTAACAAGCATCGGCATCACACACCCTCTCACAATACGGTGTTATGTAGATTTTTTTGAACGTTGTTCTTATGTTCGCCAGCGTCCCCCTAACGATCTGATTAACCAGGCTGTTGGAGGCGGCGGCTTGCATGTCCCACGCATAAACTACCTCATTAAGCGTGCCAGACATAGTCTCGGCACACACGTGGCATTTCTCTCAATCGCTTCCACTCGCACGCGAGAATCTGTCATCAATATAAAATATTTATGCCGCTCCCAAGCGTGCTAGAGACGACTTCTGGCCCAATTAACTACAACGCCAAACCACCATTGTTGTGTTAACAGCCTGACCTTTAGTGGGGGTCACGCTTCCGGTTGACCTTGCATCAATAATATTGACCTTGCATCAATAATATTGCTTGTGAGAGCGCCCAAACTGGCAGATTAATTTCTCCCGATAACTACCTCTTGTTCTTCTGGCCGCCCTCTCCGCCCCTATTCCCCACTATGCATGTATACCTCCTACCCCACAATCTTCCCCCCTCCCCTTACAACGACCCCCACCCACCCCCATCTCCCCCAAACTCCCTACAACGACCCCCACCCGCCCCATCTCTCCCCAACTCCCCCCTCTCCCTCTCCTAGTAGCAAGCCGTCTTTAAGACAGAGAGGAGAAAGCAAGCGTCAAGTTCTCAGTAAGTGAGTTAGACCGATGACATAATTCAATTCATGCTACGTTCTTTCCCTCCCTCGAGAGACAGGAAAGCGAGCTTCAGCTCTGCAACCCCGCCTCTCACCTCTGAACTGTAATTCAAATTCCGTTATCCCTCCACTGCCCGTTTTCTGTGGCGTTGATCTGTAAATAGGCATGAGGTGAAAGGAACAATGGCTAACATTAGCCTTTTACCACTCTACACGGAACCTGTTGATCCTGGGCAGGGCATGCCGCTCGGGCGCCTTCCCGTTCACCTGATGCCTCGTTCACCTTGAAGTAATAGGTACCTAGGTGTTTGTTAACTGTTGTGAAGGGGGGGGGTTGTATTCAGGGGGAGGGGGGGTCTCTCTACGTGGCATAATGGGCTTCGTTATCCTCCACAACAGGATAGAATGATATCTATTCTTTGTTCTTGGTTTTCCCTTTCGTCAATCTGGCGTTATTCTTCATCGGCTGATTCTTATTCTATCATTCTATTACCATCTTCGTTTATTTCTCCTCGTTCTTCGCTTGTTTCTAATCTTCGCTGTGTCTAGCCTCCTTTCTCCATCACCCTTCCTCCTCCTTCTCAAATTCTTACTCCATGTTTATTGATATTACTCTTTCCTCTTTTCATCACTGTTAATTTTCCTGCTTCTTCCATCCGACAGTGAGGCGTCAGTCTGGCGCCAGCACCTCCCTCCCTCCCTCTCTCTCCCTCCCTCTCTCTTTCCTACTTTCTCCTCCGCCTCTCCCTCTCTCTCTCTCTCTACCTCTCCTCAGTACAGACAGTATGGCAGCCACCTCACGTCTAGCTTAGCTGTCTAACACACACACACATGGTGTCAGCAAGGCGGACAGCCCGCCTGCTGTCATAACATGGTGTCAGCAAGGCGGACAGCCCGCCTTCTGGTGTCAGCAAGGCGGACAGCCCTGCCTGCTGTCATAACATGGTGTCAGCAAGGCGGGCAGCCCGCCTGCTGTCATGCTGTCAGCAAGGTGGACAGCCCGCCTGCTGTCATGGTGTCAGCAAGGCGGACAGCCTGCCTGCTGTCATAACATGGTGTCAGCAAGGTGGACAGCCCGCCTGCTGTCATGGTGTCAGCAAGGCGGACAGCCTGCCTGCTGTCATAACATGGTGTCAGCAAGGTGGACAGCCCGCCTGCTGTCATGGTGTCAGCAAGGCGGACAGCCTGCCTGCTGTCATAACATGGTGTCAGCAAGGTGGACAGCCCGCCTGCTGTCATGGTGTCAGCAAGGTGGACAGCCCGCCTGCTGTCATAACATGGTGTCAGCAAGGTGGACAACCCGCCTGCTGTCATAACATGGTGTCAGCAAGGCGGACAGCCCGCCTGCTGTCATAACATGGTGTCAGCAAGGAGGACAGACCCGCCTCCTGTCATAACATGGTGTCAGCAAGGTGGACACCCGCCTGCTGTCATAACATGGTGTCAGCAAGGCGGACAGCCCGCCTGCTGTCATAACATGGTGTCAGCAAGGTGGACAGCCCGCCTGCTGTCATAACATGGTGTCAGCAAGGCGGACAGCCCGCCTGCTGTCATAACATGGTGTCAGCAAGGCGGACAGCCCGCCTGCTGTCATAACATGGTGTCAGCAAGGTGGACAGCCCGCCTGCTGTCATAACATGGTGTCAGCAAGGCGGACAGCCCGCCTGCTGTCATGGTGTCAGCAAGGCGGACAGCCTGCCTGCTGTCATAACATGGTGTCAAGGTGGACATCCCGCCTGCTGTCATGGTGTCAGCAAGGCGGACAGCCTGCCTGCTGTCATAACATGGTGTCAGCAAGGTGGACAGCCCGCCTGCTGTCATGGTGTCAGCAAGGCGGACAGCCCGCCTGCTGTCATAACATGGTGTCAGCAAGGTGGACAACCCGCCTGCTGTCATAACATGGTGTCAGCAAGGCGGACAGCCCGCCTGCTG
>NW_025556004.1:0-30000 GCF_020424385.1 Procambarus clarkii
AAACTAAACAAGGGAAAGAGAGCTGTGATAGACGAGAAATAAGAAATAGGGCAAAGTATAAGAGTAAAACAAAACAAACAAGTGTAAACAATTAAGACAAACAAGGAAGTGTTATGGGAGGGTAAACAAGAACACAGGAGTAAACAAGAGTAGTAAACAAGAGACGAGGGAAGAGGCTAGAGACAGTTGATGTGACTGGAAATTCCCAAGAGACGGGTCCTAAGAGACAGTGATAGATGGTGTATTGTCTGCTTCGTTTACTGTCTATCGTGCTGTCTACTGCGGTCTATCGTGATGTATCTTGCTGCTGTCTATTGTGCTGTCTCCTGCTACCTATCGGGTTGTATCCTGCTGCTGTCTATCGTGCTGTCTCCTGCGGTCTATCGTGATGTATCTTGCTGTTGTCTATCGTGCTGTCTCCTGCGGTCTATCGTGATGTATCTTGCTGCTGTCTATCGTGCTGTCTCCTGCTATCTATCGTGCTGTATCCTTTTGCGGTCTATCGTGCTGTCTCCTGCGGTCTATCGTGCTGTTTCCTGCGGTCTATCGTGCTGTCTCCTGCTATCTATCGTGTTGTATCCTGGTGCGGTCTATCGTGCTTCTCCTGCGGTCAATCGTGCTGTCTCCTGCTATCTATCGTGCTGTCTCCTGCGGTCTATCGTGCTGTCTCCTGCTATCTATCGTGCTGTCTCCTGCTGTCTATCGTGCTGTCTCCTGCGGTCTATCGTGCTGTCTCCTGCGGTCTATCGTGCTGTCTCCTGCTATCTATCGGGATATTTCCTTGTTGTTTATTGCGGTCTACCTACCCTAACCTAACCTAACCTACCCTAACCTATCCTAACCTAACCTAACCTACCCTAACCTAACCTAACCTACCCTAACCTATCCTAACCTAACCTAACCTACCCTAACCTAACCTAACCTACCCTAACCTATCCTAACCTAACCTAACCTAACCTATCCTAACCTAACCTAACCTAACCTAACCTAACCTAACCTACCCTAACCTAACCTAACCTAACCTAACCTAACCTAACCTAACCTAACCTAACCTAACCTAACCTAACCCTAACCTACCCTAACCTAACCTAACCTAACCTACCCTAACCTAACCTAACCTAACCTAACCTAACCTATCCTAACCTAACCTAACCTAACCTAACCTAACCTAACCTACCCTAACCTAACCTAACCTAACCTAACCTAACCTAACCTAACCTACCCTAACCTAACCTAACCTAACCTAACCTATCCTAACCTAACCTAACCTAACCTAACCTATCCTAACCTAACCTAACCTAACCTAACCTAACCTACCCTAACCTAACCTAACCTACCCTAACCTAACCTAACCTAACCTAACCTATCCTAACCTAACCTAACCTAACCTAACCTAACCTAACCTACCCTAACCTAACCTAACCTAACCTACCCTAACCTAACCTAACCTACCCTAACCTAACCTAACCTAACCTAACCTATCCTAACCTAACCTAACCTAACCTAACCTATCCTAACCTAACCTAACCTAACCTAACCTAACCTAACCTACCCTAACCTAACCTAACCTAACCTACCCTAACCTAACCTAACCTACCCTAACCTAACCTAACCTAACCTACCCTAACCTAACCTATCCTATTCTAACTTACCGAAAAGTAGAAATAAAAATCAGTTGTTTATTTGTGGTGTTTATGAGGTATTTGACGTCAAAATGACGTCAAAATGACGTCAAAATTTTCTTACAAGTTTAAGATACGATTGGTTAACAGGCTCGTTATCGGTAGTGACGTCATGAATGACTCTTCAACGTGATCTGCACATGATTAAGAAGCCCGTGCTCGTCTGGGGTCTTGTATCCTAGCGAAGACGTCTCGCTAACGAGGTCATCCTCGTTATCCTAATCCTAATACCCTTATCCTAATACAAACGCCTTTCTTAAAACAGCTTAATCCTGCTTTTACCTATTTTGAGGAAGCTAATGTGTTCAGCATTTAAGAGGGTCTGACAGCTGAGTGGACAGCGCTCGGGGTTCGTAGTCCTGAGTTTCCGGGTTCAATCCCCGGTGGAGGAGGAAATCAAATGGGCAGAGTTTCTTCCACCCTGATGCATTTGTTCCACCTAGCAGTAAATAGGTACCTGGGAGTTAGACAGCTGCTACGGGCTGCTTCCTGGGGGTGTGTAACAAAAAGGAGGCCTGGTCGAGGACCGGGCCGCGGGAACGCTAAGCCCCGAAATCATCTCAAGATAACCTCAAGATAGCATTGATTGGCTTCCCTAAAGTATAGATGAAAGGTCTATACCTTTCGTCTGAGTCTACCATCTCATCATCTACCATCTATTATCATCTACCATTATCTACCATCTCAAGATAACCTACCAGCCTGTGCTTGCAAACTTCGTGTAGACTATTTGGATATCTTATAATATCCTTGAGTAATTACCTAAGTGTAGTTACAGGATGAGAGCTACGCTCGTGGTGTCCCGTCTTCCTATGACTCTTTGTCGTATATAACGCTTTGAAACTGACGGTTTTGAAGGAATGAATGAGTGAGTTACAAAGATCCAAGATTCTAATATGCTATTTACTCAAAAAATAAAAATAATAATAATAAAATAAGAATTAATAAAACGCCAAAAGTCCACTTGGCCCATACGCCCAACTACTTGGGCTGGACGGTAGAGTGACAGTCTCGCTTCATGCAGGTCGGCGTTCAATCCCCCGACCCGTCCACAAGTGGTTGGACACCATTCCTATCCCATCCCGTCCCATCTCATATCCTTATCCTGACCCCTTCCACGTGCTATATAGCCGTAATGGCTTGGCGCTTTCCCCTGATAGCTCCTTTCCTTTCTTGGCCCGTACGAGGAAGCTCTTATTTAGATCCACCTCGTCTCATTCACGTGTCTGTCTAACCTACGCTTGAAACAATCAAGTGATCTCATCTCACTTGAGATGAGATAATCTCAAGTGAGATTATCTCAGATAATCCAGGTTTCCAGATAATCTGTTTCCAACTCATTGTTTCCCCCCACAAAGTTGTCACTTGAATAATCTTGAAGATTATGGTACCTACTGTGCCCTGAGGTACGGAGCTTTCCACGGTGCTTGAACTCCATTCTGTTTGACTGTTACTCTTTGCATTCTGTTTAACAGGAAATTTAATATCAATCGTCCTCCTGTTATTTCCAATTGACCTCAGATTATGTGCTAGTCCTCTATGATCATATTTATCAAATGACTTTGTAAAGTCAGTGAATAAACATCTGCATTGTGTGTTTCGTTCAGTGCTTCAGTAAGCTGACGAGGAGTCACAATAACGTGGCTGAAATATGTTGACCAGACCACACACTAGAAGGTGAAGGGACGACGACGTTTCGGCCCGTCTTGGATCATTCTCCAGGACGGACCGAAACGTCGTCGTCCCTTTACTTTCTAGTGTGTGGTCTGGTCAACAATGCTTCAGTAATTTTGTCAAAAGTGGTCGATTAACTGCGTAAAGGCACGATCTTCCCTCTCTAAATCCATGTTGAAATTGGTCGTGGAGGTCACTGATTGGTCTCCAGTTTTATGGAGACCAAACTGGAGACCTGACTCCTAATCACTCTTTCAAAAACTTGTATTATGTGTGACTTTAGTGCGATTAGTCTATACTTTTCAGCCCCCAGCCTCAGCTTTTCAGCCTCAGATATCTTTTTCAGATATCCTCCCTTGTGTAGGGGAGCGATATCTGCTGATTTAAATGCTGCTGGTATCTCCCCCCTGTATCCAAGTTTTTTCTCCACAATACACCGAATTCTGGCGCTTCTCACATTTTCCATTTCTTGATATATAGAGAAAGAATTTCCTGATTCTAGACCCGGAGCTGAGTGCATTGGGTATGCATTCCATTTATCTTTCGAAACCAGTTATCAGTTAAACCTTGATATCAGTTATATTGTCAGGGGTTTAGATATCATTTTTAGCGAAATTGACAGGAAATCCATTTTTATGAGGTTTATTATTTACTTATTTAATTATTTATTTATTTATTTATTTATATACAAGAAGATACATTGGTGGTTAACAGAGAACATAGAAATTAAGTTGATTTTACATTTGCAGCATTTGTATTCACGAGCCAGATTCACAAAGCAGTTACGCAAGCACTTACGAACCTGTACATCTTTGCTCAATCTTTGGCGGCTTTGTTTACAATTATTAAACAGTTAATGAGCTCCGAAGCACCAGGAGGCTGTTTATAACAATAACAACAGTTGATTGGCAAGTTTTCATGCTTGTAAACTGTTTAATAAATGTAACCAAAGCCGTCAAAGATTGAGGAAAAGATGTACACGTTCGTAAGTATTTGCGTAAGTGCTTTCGTGAATCTGGCCCCTGTTGTGGACCAGAGTTTTGAACTTGCAGTATTATTGCTTGTCTTGAAAGACTGATATTGCCCTGTTTCCTATTTGGAGGAAATTTTCCTATTTTTCTATCAATTTTCTTATATTGCCCTGTTTCCTATTTGGAGGAAATTTTCCTATTTTTCTATCAATTTTCTTATATTGCCCTGTTTCCTATTTGGAGGAATTCGTGCGTGACACACGCACGAATTACACGACTTGAAGCCCTTCCTCGACCTCTGGCGGCATCCCTGACAGAATAATTGTACCTTTGACGCAGTGATAAAAGCTCTTTCCCTCTTCCTCAAACTCCTGATTTCCCGCAGCTCAAAAGATTTCCTGTCTCCTCTCCCCCTATGACATGACCGGTGGGTGTTGTCTCTCTCCCTAGCGAGCTGTCGTCCCTTGCCTGAAATTGAGGAAAAAAAAACCCTCTCCTGACCCCCCAAAAATGCGTCATCATGCGATGATTTCCGGGTAACATGATGACCAAAACACCCCACAAACACCTGGCTTTTTTCCCCTTCGTGTGATTCGTTGCGTGACGCACACTCATCCTAAAGCCCGGTAAGAGGACGCTATTTCTCGACAGGGGGAAAAATTGCCAAAAATAGTTTTCAATTGCCTCTGCAATGCTCCGCAAGGATCAACCATTTATTATTGCACGACAGAGATACGAAGAGGTGTTGCATCCTGGATTGGTTTGCAATGCTGATCTCGTTGATTTGTGTGTGTTTTTTGGGGGATTACTGGCGAGGATTTGTGTTTTTGTGGATTACTAGCGAGGATTTGTGTTTTGTGGATTACTAGTGAGGATTTGTGTGTTTTTGTGGATTACTAGCGAGGATTTGAGTGTTTTGAGTTACTAGCGAGGATTTGTGTGTTTTTGTGGATTTCTAGCGAGGATTTGTGTTTTTGTGGATTACTAGCGAGGATTTGTCTGTTTTTGTGGATTACTAGCGAGGATTTGTCTGTTTTTGTGGATTACTCGCGAGGATTTGTCTGTTTTTGTGGATTACTAGCGAGGATTTGTCTGTTTTTGTGGATTACTAGCGAGGATTTGTGTGTTTTGTGGATTTCTAGCGAGGATTTCTGCACCTAAAGAATACAAAACTTCTAAATTTACAAATTCAAGGACTCGAATCCTTAGAGTATTCCTTAGCTTCGAGATTCCTTGAACTTTGAGGATTTCAGTGATTCGTCAATCCGTGGATTTCATGTCTCCTGCACTACAGTGGATTTTATCCCTCTGTGTTGATCATTAATTTGCGTTTTTATTGCCACTGTAATTATTACCGTAATTATTACTGTAATTATTCCAATAGGAAAGTATAAGTTCTTTGACTAAATTTCAAGTACCTATTACGGCACTGAGGAACTTTATCTCCTATAGTACACACAGACATCACAATAGCGTGATGCATCAAAATGAACAAATCCACAAAGGGCCGTGATGAAGGTTCGAACCCTCATCACGGCCCTTTGAAATAATATAAGCATATTAGGGGGTTCCCGACAAGGTTTCTCCCCCCGGGTGCAGCATATCCTCTTCTTCGAGGTTTGAGGGTGTCAAGACGAGGTACTTAAATGGTACTCTCAATTAGCATCTTAAAGGGTACTTAAAGGAATATGTAATCTTTACGCCATTTTCGTAATAATTAAGGTTTAAAAGCTCAAGAGATGGAGCTGCTTCGTCCTTAAACATAGACAGGTATACGTCATTTAGATCTTTATTACCTTCTTGAGGTTATCTTGAGATGATTTCGGGGCTTTCAGTATCCCCGCGGCCCGGTCCTCGACCAGGCCTCCACCCCCAGGAAGCAGCCCGTGACAGCTGACTAACACCCAGGTACCTATTTTACTGCTAGGTAACAGGGGCATAGGGTGAAAGAAACTCTGCCCATTGTTTCTCGCCGGCGCCTGGGATCGAACCCAGGACCACAGGATCACAAGTCCAGCGTGCTGTCCGCTCGGCCGACCGGCTCCCCAGAGAGTTCCTGTTCAAAGTAATTTCATCTTCGAGTTCCAGAAAAGAGAAAAGTAAAGCAAAACAGCAAAAACTTTTCAAGAAACAGAAATATTCATTAGGAAAAAAAGAGGAAAAATCAAGAAAAAGATATAAAAAAAACGTGGAAAAATCAAGAAAAAAATGATAACAAGAAAGATAAAATGAAAAGATATAAGAAAAATCCAGAAAAAAAGAGGAAAACAATTAGAACGAAGAACAATAAAAATATAAAAAAAATCAAAGACACGAATGATGAGAAAATGGGGAATTACCAAAGAGAAAGAAAAAGGAGAATTAGCAGGAGGACAGACTGGGGCCAAAGACTAGGCAGAGCTAATCACGTAATTTCATTACCAATCAACAAGTCCAACTGGCCTTTTTTTATCAATCAAAGGCCCCCATTCCCAGGACAATGTGCTGCCCTCCCTCAAGCTGAGGAAGGGTGAGGCTTGAGAAGGAAGGAAGGAAGGAAGCTGAGGAATGCAGAAACTGTGAAAAAAGAAGCAAGTGGCCTGGAATAGCTGGGAAGGAAGTGAACTATCATTTGGAAAGCGCCAAGCCATTACGACTATATAGCACTGGGAAAGGGGTCAGGATTAGGATTTGGGATGGGACGGGGGGGGGAAGGGAAGGAGCTGGGAAAAAGCTGAGAAGAAAGATAAGCTTAGGATAAGAAGCTGAGAGAGGCTTCATACTGAGCTTGAAATTTAAAAAACGACTGAGGACTCTTGCCCAAGTCGATTGAAGCCTAAAAATCGGGACTCAAGGACTGGAGCTCAACCCTCATAGGTAGAAAAGGGAGCCTGATGGAAGAAAGAGAGAGAGAGAGAGAGAGAGAGAGAGAGAGAGAGAGAGAGAGAGAGAGAGAGAGAGAGAGAGAGAGAGAGAGAGAGAGAGAGAGAGAGAGAGAGAGAGAGAGAGAGAGAGAGAGAGAGAGAGAGAGAGAGAGAGAGAGAGAGAGAGAGAGAGAGAGAGAGAGAGAGAGAGAGAGAGAGAGAGAGAGGCGGAGGAGAAAGGAGTTAAAAGGGAAAATCTAGCGAGATAGAAGATAGGATGAAGGATAGACTAAGGAAGGAGGAAAGAGGACAATAATAAGAGCAGGAAAGGAAGAAAAAGGGGGGGCGTGTCCCCTATTCTATCATCTGCTATTAAACAAACCCTTAATCCTTTAATACCTATATATCCTTGCTATCGATACCTATGAAATAGGAGCTCGTGATATCCCTTAGAGTGATAACTTCGCTCATAGAGTGATATCTTCATCCCATAGAGTGATATCTTCACCCTTAGAGTGATAACTTCACCCATAGAGTGATAACTGCACCCTTGGAGTGATAACTTCACCCTTAGAGTGATAACTTCACCCCATAGAGTGATAACTTCACCCCATAGAGTGATAACTTCACCCTTAGAGTGATAACTTCCCCCTTAGAGTGATATCTTCACCCTTAGAGTGATAACTTCACCCATAGTGTGATATCTTCACCCTTAGAGTGATATCTTCACCCTTAGAGTGATAACTTCCCCCTTAGAGTGATATCTTTACCCTTAGAATGATAACTCACAGATTATCCCACAGGAGGGAAGAATGGGTCCACCGCACGGATGGCTCGTCTCAATATTACGACAATGGATAACTAAATACAACCTCGTAAGGTCGTTAAACACTGCCACTGTTCCTGAAATATACTTAAGAGTGTTCTGACCCTGAGCAGAGGGGGTCAAAGATCACGGAAAGCGAGATATAGAGGTTTTCTTCGGTTAATACCCAGGAAACACGAACCGAAACTGTCTCTATTTTTCGCTTGTTACAACTTGTAATAAAGTTGTTCCATCTTGGCTTAACGTGTTTATGACGTATTAGAACGTTGTTACAACTTGCTATATTGGTTGTTATAACTGGTTAGGAGGGGTTAAAACTTGTTCAAACGTTGTACCAACGTCGTAGTTTCAGTGTGTGTTTGGCCTGTAATTACTTGAAGTCGATCCATTTATTGATTCCAATCCCTTCACTTATGGTTAATTTACTGAACTTAGTGGCTTTTTGGCCATGGAGATTAATTGATGATTTTGGATTTATTCTCAAGATGATATACTCAAATTTTCAGTTTTAAATTCTGACTAAAATGCAGTTATTTTTTTTACATGTTGTTCTTATTATGATTAGATTAAAAGTTGTGAATCGAATTGACTTCAACAACATTCATTTTTTTCCTCATACCGTTTGTTCTACTTATTAACGACTCTGAGACTGGATAAAGTTCTTTCTGTGATAACTTTCTGTAACTCATCCATTCTCGGTTTCCAATTATTTTATCGGGTTCTATTAGTCCTTAATTTGAACATTGCTTCTATGCGAACAAGCCTGAATGGTCCCCAGGACATATGCAACTGAAAACTCACACCCCAGAAGTGACTCGAACCCATACTCCCAGAAGCAACGCAACTGGTATGTACAAGACGCCTTAATCCACTTGACCATCACGACCGGACATAATGAGGTGATAGCCGAGGCTATATGAACCACCCCACCGCCGGCACTCGGATAGTTATCTTGGGCATAGCATTTTACCAAATCACCTCATTCTTTGGGGCACACGTGAGGAACACAAATGCGAACAAGCCTTTTAGAACCACAAAAGCCACAAGCCGAACATTATGTCCGGTCGTGATGGTCAAGTGGATTAAGGCGTCTTGTACATACCAGTTGCGTTGCTTCTGGGAGTATGGGTTCGAGTCACTTCTGGGGTGTGAGTTTTCAATTGCTTCTATATCTACTATTGAATTCCACCTTAGTATGGCATAAGTAGTTATTAAGTCCGTCTATTCCCTCTTGCAGAAGAAACAGACGATTTTTCAGACAGAAAAAGACCATTTTTCAGACAGAAACAGATCCCCACCATTTTTGGAGGGGATCGAGCTCCGATCTGCAATAAGCGAAGCCGACGCTGTACCAACCAGTCCAAACGTTTGGGAATATATGAGAAAATTAAAAAAATTAAATGCCACTAAATCGTCTCTACCAAACAGAGAGGCAGAGACGATTTTGCTCTCTCTGCAATAGCATTTTCTACCTCCCTTTGTTCTTATAAAGAAATATTAAGATAAAAAACCAGATAGGGGGTGCAGCCCCCAGAGCCCAGGGCTGACAGAAGGGCTGGCAGCCCCCCACACGACTCCACCCACAGACGCCCTCAGGGCTCCCAAGGGGATCTAGCTCCGGCGCGGTAATGAAAAGCTGTGTGTGTCGCCCACTGGGATCAATCGTCGACCAGCGAGTAAGTGAATTAGCGCCGAGATAATCACGTTAGGACAGCGGCAGGAGAACACTATACACAGGGGCCCGGTCACCACCCCAAGGGCTCAGGGGCCCGGTCACCACGCCTCGGGCCCTGGAGCATATCAGGGCCCTCGCCAAACGAGGTCGTGAAGGCCCTCAGGGGTAATCACTTTGTGGTCAGGTGGGTCCAGGGGGAACTATCTACCCCTGAAGCTGGAAGGTGGTACTGATTACGGGGTTATTCATGCCCGTGCCACCTCTTAGGTGGTTTAATCTACATCAGTCAATCATCGTGGTGCTGGAACGTCGCCCACTAGTACACGTGTTGGTGAGAGCAGTGAGACACTTCTTCACTTCTTCAGACATCTTAAGAAAGCTTATCTGAACAGCTGAGGTTATCTACAATTAACAACTCACCTGAATCAATGATAACAACAAGGGTAGTTGAGTACATGCAGTTACTGCTTATCAAAAACAGGTTCGTTACTGCTTGTCAAAAACAGGTTCGTTACTGTTTGTCAAAAACAGGTTCGTTACTGCTTGTCAAAAACAGGTTCGTTACTGCTTGTCAAAAACAGGTTCGTTACTGCTTGTCAAAAACAGGTTCGTTACTGCTTGTCAAAAACAGGTTCCAGGTTATTGAAAAGGACAAAATATGCAAAAACGCCAAACAAATGAACTCAAAAAAACTTTCTAAAATTACAAAAACAAAAAAAAAACAGTGAAACATTAACAAGCACTGATGAACACTTGCCCACCGACCACTGTGCCTTTTCAATTAACACAAATCAACGGAACAAGGCAGGAATACAATAGACAATAGAATAATGCCCCCAAGAATAATAGCTGTGAAGCTATTATTCCACAAAAGCAGTTTACATAACAATAAGACAACGCACATCAAAAAAAAATATTTCTAGAATTTGCTAATGATTCAAAAATTATTATTATTAATACTAGTAAAACCTGTAATTAAAATAATGACTATTGTGAAGAGAATAAAGAGGTTTCAGTAATATTATCCAGGAATACTAATAATTATATGAGGGTAGTATGGATGTAATTATCCAATCTTCAAGCACAAGTGGTCCCCAATATCCAAGACCCAGTGACCTCAATATCCAAGATATTGAGGTCACTGGGATAAGATAAGATACCTATTCATCACTAACATTATCATCGTTAAAGTAACGTTGATATCATCAAATGTCGAACCAACACCACACTTGAACACTGCCTCAACTGGGGTATAAGTTCTATAATTCTTGGAGACTAAGGTCCAGCAGAGGGAGATACATCTGGAGAGTTGGTTGTTCACTGGATGCTGTGTAATGTTAGATTACATGATGCAAGACAAGATGGGATCACACACAGAGATCACACTAACGTGATGCATCAAATGAACAAATCCACATCCGTCCGGGATGCTCCCGGACGCAGGTTCGAATCCTCGTCACGGCCCTTGTGGATTTGTTCAAGATGGGATCTCTCACAAGGATGCAACTGGTTCAATAATCAAAAGCTGTGGGTTGAGATCGTTATATGTAAGAGTTATGAGTGTTATGAGTTATGAGTGGTTATAGCATTATAGTAGCTCACAGTTCATGATAAATACATTGTGTAAGTCACTATGTTACTTTGAGTTCCCTGCGCTAGTTCAAACACTTTGCACTTTAATCACTTTGTCCTCTCCTTCTCTACCTTCACTTTCTCCCCTTTCCCTCTCTTCCCTCTTCCTTTCTTTGACCTTATTTTCCTACCCTATGCCACTGTGCATCGTAAGAAAGGTAGCCTAGAAGGACAGTCAATATAGGACATTCTAGAACAAGATGACACCACCCTCATCCCCAGGAAGCAGCCCGTAGCAGCTGTCTAACTCCCAGGTACCTATTTACTGCTAGGTGAGCAAGGACATCTGGATGATAGAAACTCTGCCCCATTTGTTTCCGCCTTCACCGGGGATCGAACCCGAGACTTCAGGACTACGAATCCCGAGCGCTGTCCATTCAGCTGTCAGGCCCCTATATATACATTATCAAGTCATTTAAAGGAAAGATAGTGGAAGAGAAAAAAATATTAAGGAGGAGAGTAAGATGAAAGAAAGAGAAAGAGGAAATGAAGGAATAAGAGAAAAAGGTGAGAATAAAGAGAATCAAATAAAGGTAGATTCAGAAGTGAAGGAATAGGATTAAGAACGAACAAAAAAGAAATAAATCAGTTAGAAAAAATAGAAAGGTAAAAAATAAAATAAAAAAAAACTGGAAGAAGCGAAATGGGAAAATAAAAAATGACAATAACTTTCTCTATGACTCTATTCTCTTTCTCTATTTCTCTATAACGTCTACCCCTTTCCTTGTACCCTCCTTCCTTCCTGCTTCTTCCTTATCCAATCCCTCTCTCTCCCTCTCTTCTATTTCCCCTCTCTCTCCCACTTCTATTTACCCTCTCTTCTACTCCTATTTATACTCTCTCCCACTCCTATTTACCCTCTCTTCCACTCCTATTTCTCCTCTCTCCCTCTCCAAATCCCCCTCTCTTCCACTCCTATTTCCCCTATCTTCCTCTCCTATCTCCCCTCTCTCTCTCTTCCCTTCCCCTCTCTCTCACCTCAGGTGAGAAACTAGCACAATGTTTGGGTTTCGGACCGCAGCTGTACGATTTTCAGGCCGTAAAGTTCATTGTGGGGGTCAGGTAGCGGCGACGTGCCCCTGGAGGGGTAAGGGGAAGGGGAGGGAGGTAAGGGGAAGGGGTAAGGGGGAAGGGGTAAGGGTAAGGGGGGGGATAATCGGGTCCAACAATAAAATCTTGAATTGAAATCTGTTCTAAAGTGGCAGCCACATTCGCCACGGTGGATGCTGGATTGTCCTGGTGGATGCTGGATTGTCCTGGTGGATGCTGGAGTGTTCTGGTGGATGCTGGATTGTCCTGGTGGATGCTGGATTGTCCTGGTGGATGCTGGATTGTCCTGGTGGATGCTGGATTGTCCTGGTGGATGCTGGATTGTCCTGGTGGATGCTGGATTGTCCTGGTGGATGCTGGATTGTCCTGGTGGATGCTGGATTGTCCTGGTGGATGCTGGAGTGTCCTGGTGGATGCTGGAGTGTCCTGGTGGATGCTGGATTGTCCTGGTGGATGCTGGATTGTCCTGGTGGATGCTGGATTGTCCTGGTGGATGCTGGATTGTCCTGGTGGATGCTGGATTGTCCTGGTAGATGCTGGATTGTCCTGGTGGATGCTGGATTGTCCTGGTGGATGCTGGATTGTCCTGGTGGATGCTGGAGTGTCCTGGTGGATGCTGGAGTGTCCTGGTGGATGCTGGAGTGTCCTGGTGGATGCTGGAGTGTCCTGGTGGATGCTGGATTGTCCTGGTGGATGCTGTAGTGTCCTGGTGGATGCTGGATTGTCCTGGTGGATGCTGGATTGTCCTGGTGGATGCTGGATTGTCCTGGTGGATGCTGGATTGTCCTGGTGGATGCTGGATTGTCCTAGTGGATGCTGGATTGTCCTGGTGGATGCTGGATTGTCCTGGTGGATGCTGGATTGTCCTGGTGGATGCTGGATTGTCCTGGTGGATGCTGGATTGTCCTGGTGGATGCTGGATTGTCCTGGTGGATGCTGGATTGTCCTGGTGGATGCTGTAGTGTCCTGGTGGATGCTGGAGTGTCCTGGTGGATGCTGGAGTGTCCTGGTGGATGCTGGAGTGTCCTGGTGGATGTTGGAGTGTCCTGGTGGATGCTGGAGTGTCCTGGTGGATGCTGGAGTGTCCTGGTGGATGCTGGATTGTCCTGGTGGATGCTGGATTGTCCTGGTGGATGCTGTTGTGTTCTGGTGGATGTTGGAGTGTCCTGGTGGATGCTGGATTGTCCTGGTGGATGCTGGATTGTCCTGGTGGATGCTGTAGTGTCCTGGTGGATGCTGGAGTGTTCTGGTGGATGCTGGAGTCTATGAGCGGTTCTGAGCGGTCCTGAGCGGGTCCTGAGCGGGTCCTGGCGGATGTGAGCGGTCCTGAGCGGGTCCTGGCGGATGTGAGCGGTCCTGAGCGGTCCTGAG
The DNA here is from genome assembly GCF_020424385.1 of Procambarus clarkii. Lineage (NCBI taxonomy): Eukaryota > Metazoa > Arthropoda > Malacostraca > Decapoda > Cambaridae > Procambarus > Procambarus clarkii. Next base: position 13,725 of record NW_025556004.1, read on the forward strand.
CGGGTCCTGGCGGATGTGAGCGGTCTTGAGCGGTCCTGAGCGGTACTGAGCGGTCCTGAGCGGTCCTGAGCGGGTCTTGGCGGGTCTTGGCGGACTTGCCTGAGGGGGAACCACAGCTTAACAAGATTATCAATCAACAAGTCTGCGGCCGCCCTCCCCCGGGACGTGTCCGGGGGGAGAGGGGTGCCTTGTGCGTGCGTTCGTGCGTGTGTGCGTGCGTGCGTGCGTGTGCGAGTGTATGTGTGTGCGCGCACTCACCTAGTTGTACTCACCTAATTATCTTTACACGGTCAAATAATAGCTCCTTTCCACCTTGTGATCAGTTAATGCAAGTATGTATTCATTGAACTACTACTTAGGAATTGATAGGGTAGATAAAATGGTCTATTTAACACAGGGGAGGCAGGGGGGGGCAGGGGGCACAAGAACAAGGGGACACAGGTGGAAACTTAGTACCCACATGAGCCACAGAGATATTAGAAAGAACTTTTTTCAGTGTCAGAGTAGTTAATAAATGGAATGCATTAGGCAGTGATGTGGTGGAGGCTGACTCCATACACAGTTTCAAGTGTAGATATGATAGAGCCCAATAGGCTCAGGAACCTGTACACCTGTTGATTGACGGTTGAGAGGCGGGACCAAAGAGCCAGAGCTCAACCCCCGCAAGCACAACTAGGTGAGTACAACTAGGTGAGTACACACACACACACACACACACACACACACACACACACACACACACACACACACACACACACACACACACACACACACACACACACACACGCGGAAGGATTCACTACAAATGACAAGGAAGTGTGTGAGGAATTGAATAAGAAATTCCAGGAGGTCTTCACCTTAGAGCAAGGAGAAATTCCAGAGGTAAGTGAGGGAATAGCTAACCAGGAACCACTGGAAGAGTTTGAGATTACCAGTGGGGAAGTAAGGAAGTGTTTACTAGAGTTGGACGTGACGAAGGCTATAGGCCCAGATGGAATCTCCCCTTGGGTTCTAAAGGAAGGAGCAAGAGAACTGTGCCTACCACTCTCCATAGTGTATAACAAATCACTGGCAACAGGGGAACTGCCAGATATTTGGAAAGCAGCTAACGTAGTCCCGATATACAAGAAAGGGGATAGACAGGAGGCACTGAACTACAGGCCAGTGTCCCTAACCTGCATACCATGCAAGCTGATGGAGAAGATTGTGCGAAAAAAACTAGTGGAGCATCTGGAGCGAAGGAACTTTGTAACACAGCATCAACATGGGTTCAGGGATGGCAGGTCCTGCCTCACAGGGTTACTTGAATTCTACGACCAGGCAACAAAAATAAGGCAAGAAAGAGAAGGGTGGGCAGACTGCATATTTTTGGATTGTCAGAAAGCCTTTGATACAGTGCCACACAAGAGGCTAGTGCGAAAGTTGGAGATGCAGGCTGGAGTGAGAGGGAAGGTACTCCGGTGGATAGAGGAGTACCTAAGCAACAGGAGACAACGAGTCTGTGTGAGAGGTGAGGTCTCAGATTGGCGAGACGTCACAAGTGGAGTCCCGCAGGGGTCAGTCCTTGGACCTATACTGTTTCTGGTATATGTAAATGATCTCCCAGAGGATATAGATTCGTTCCTCTCAATGTTTGCCGACGACGCAAAAATTATGAGGAGGATTGAAACAGAGGATGATAGTAGGAGGCTACAAGATGACCTGGATAGACTGAGTGAATGGTCCAACAAATGGCTGGTGAAGTTCAACCCGAGTAAATGCAAAGTAATGAAACTAGGCAGTGGAAACAGGAGGCCAGGCACAGGATACAGAATAGGAGATGAAGTACTTAATGAAACAGACAGAGAGAAAGATCTAGGAGTTGATATCACACCAAACCTGTCTCCTGAAGCCCACATAAAGAGAATAACGTCTGCGGCATATGCGAGGCTGGCTAACATCAGAACGGCGTTCAGGAACCTGTGTAAGGAATCATTCAGAATCTTGTACACCACATATGTAAGACCAATCCTGGAGTATGCGGCCCCAGCATGGAGCCCGTACCTTGCCAAGCACAAGACGAAGCTGGAAAAAGTCCAAAGGTATGCTACTAGACTAGTCCCAGAACTAAGAGGCATGAGTTATGAGGAAAGGCTGCGGGAAATGCACCTTACGACACTGGAAGACAGAAGAGTAAGGGGGGACATGATCACAACCTACAAAATCCTCAGGGGAATCGACCGGGTAAACAAGGATGAACTATTCAACACTGGTGGGACGCGAACAAGGGGACACAGGTGGAAGCTGAGTACCCAAATGAGCCACAGAGACGTTAGAAAGAACTTTTTCAGTGTCAGAGTAGTTAGTAAATGGAATGCATTAGGAAGTGATGTGGTGGAGGCTGACTCCATACACAGTTTCAAATGTAGATATGATAGAGCCCAATAGGCTCAGGAATCTGTACACCAGTTGATTGACGGTTGAGAGGCGGGACCAAAGAGCCAGAGCTCAACCCCCGCAAGCACAATTAGGTGAGTACAATTAGGTGAGTACACACACACACACCGACGCGAACAAGGGGACACAGGTGGAAGCTAAGTACCCAAATGAGCCACAGAGACGTTAGAAAGAACTTTTTCAGTGTCAGAGTAGTTAATAAATGGAATGCATTAGGCAGTGATGTGGTGGAGGCTGACTCCATACACAGTTTCAAATGTAGATATGATAGAGTCCAGTAGGCTCAGGAATCTGTACACCAGTTGATTGACGGTTGAGAGGCGGGACCAAAGAGCCAAAGCTCAACCCCCGCAAGCACAATTAGGTGAGTACAGTTAGGTGAGTACTCCACACACACACACACACACACACACACACACATACACAGATACTACGACGGGCCTCGTAGCCTGGTGGATAGCGCGCATGACTCGTAATTCTGTGGCGCGGGTTCGATTCCCGCACGAGGCAGAAACAAATGGGCAAAGTTTCTTTCACCCTAAGTGCCCCTGTTACCTAGCAGTAAATAGGTACCTGGGAGTTAGTCAGCTGTCACGGGCTGCTTCCTGGGGGGTGTGTTTGTGGTGTGGGACAAAAAAAAAAAAAAAAAAAAAAAAAGTAGTAGTTAGTAAACAGTTGATTGACAGTTGAGAGGCGGGCCGAAAGAGCAAAGCTCAACCCCCGCAAAAACACAACTAGTAAACACAACTAGTAAACACACACACACACACACACACACACACACACACACACACACACACACACACACACACACACACACACACACACACACACACACACACACACACACACAAGCACCGCAACTGTGCTCTCCTAATGATAGTGTCTCCTGAGAATGCTAGAGTATTTGGGGGCCAAGTTAGACGAGTCGTGGAAGCGAAGAGCAAAACAGGAAGACTGAAATAGACAGAAAAGAAACAAATTGGGCAGCGACTCTTGGAGCAGCCCCCTCAGGAAATATAGAAAACGGGACGATAAACACAGCCGCAGGGTTGAGAGGGGGAAACCTCTCCAAACCTCAGCGCTTGATTTGGAGACCTCCAAACTCCCCACCACTAAATCCATCTCTGTGGCCTTATTTTCGACATTTTGAAGAATCGTAGCTTTACATTCATAAATCACTGATAAATAAGTAGCTTTATCAGCAAAGCTACGAAGCATTAGCTGGAGAAACGAGCAAAAGCAAATAAGAAGGAGCCCGGAAGTCTTGTAAAAGTTCGAAGACTCCTCAAACAGTCTGATTACCCGAAGAAGAGATGCCAGAAGAAGCAGAAAAGTGGGATAGAAAACGGAAACAAGGGGACGGAAAGAGGGGGGGGTACTGAGGGAAAACACTGCCTGTTTGGCCACCAGGGCGGAACCCACTGTGAAAGGAGGGCGAAAGATAACCCAATAAAGGGCGCCGTGAATTGGAAGTTACGAAGGAAGTGTAAATAGCAAGTCGAAAGAGAAAGCCAGGGAGGGCATGAATCAGGAAGTAGGACACAGTAAGAGGGAAACAGTGAGGAGATAGAGAGAGAGAGAGAGACGGCTTGGCGCCAAGCCATAGTTGGAATAAGCACACAGAACCTGCTCCAGCAGTAAACATGGATCAAAGTCATATTATTTACGGATATTCAGTAAAAGTTGCACATTTAGTCCACGTGACGCCTCTCTGTCTACTCCTTTCCCCCTCCCCCCTCCTCTCTCTCTCTCTCTCTATTCCATCCATCCCACCATTCCCCCACCCACCCTCAAACATCCCTTTCCCCCCTCCCCTCTTTCCCACATCTTAGTGGTGTGGGTAAGAACATCATTAAGTTTCCTTTACTTCTTTCACTAGAGTTCATTCCTCTTCTTTCATTCTCCTGAGTCACTTCTTTCTTACTCAAACGCCTCCACTACGTCGCCTTCACGCACACACAACACGAGGGCATCAATGATCACGCACACGCAACACGAGGGACATCAACAATTAATACACACTGTACAGATGTATCACCCATCTACATTCATACATTCAAAGGAGAGACGTCAACCATTTTCACACGTGCACCACCGAGACATCAACCACCCCACACACCTGCACCACCGAGACATCAACCACCCCACACACGTGCACCACCGAGACATCAACCACCCCACACGTGCACCACCAAGACATCAACCACCCCACGCACGTACACCACCAAGACATCAACCACCCCACACACCTGCACCACCAAGACATCAACCACCCCACACACCTGCACCACCGAGACATCAACCACCCCACACCTGCACCACCAAGACATCAACCACCCCACACACCTGCACCACCGAGACATCAACCACCCCACACACCTGCACCACCAAGACATCAACCACCCCACACCTGCACCACCGAGACATCAACCACCCCACACCTGCACCACCAAGCCTGCAGTGATAACAGGCCGTTAATTTAGATAAGAATTGTGAGGGGAGAGAAATTGAAGACTCTTGGGATCTCTTCAGGAAATCACACACAATCATCACCTACGTGAAAGAGAATGGATTAACCAAAATGAATAGCTGAGTATCGAAGGGGTGAAGAGGCAGCGGAAGGAACTAGACGCGACACACACTTCTGCAAGTCCAGTTTGAATCGCGCTAAAGGAAGCTGTAGCTGTCTTAAACAAGCCACTAACTGCAGCGATATTCAACAACTCTCAGGAACAAATTTAACTACCAGAGCCGGTCGGCCGAGCGGACAGCACGCTGGACTTGTGATCCTGTGGTCCTGGGTTCGATCCCAGGCGCCGGCGAGAAACAATGGGCAGAGTTTCTTTCACCCTATGCCCCTGTTACCTAGCAGTAAAATAGGTACCTGGGTGTTAGTCAGCTGTCACGGGCTGCTTCCTGGGGGTGGAGGCCTGGTCGAGGACCGGGCCGCGGGGACACTAAAGCCCCGAAATCATCTCAAGATAACCTCAAGATAACCGGTTATCTTGAAGAAAAAATTATGAAGTGCTTATATTCATGACGAAGAACACAAACAAAAAAAAAGAATGATAGAAAAAGAAGGCATCACAGAAAGAGCTGCTTCACTTACAAACAGGAATGTACCTCGAATTGTAATCATAGGAGACTTCAACAAGCACAAGATAGACAGGGAGAATGAAGAACCTTAAGGGTTAACTTGAGGTTATCTTGAGATGAATTCGGGGCTTTAGTGTCCCCGCGGCCCGGTCCTCGACTAGGCCTCCACCCCCCAGGAAGCAGCCCGTGAAAACTGACTAAGACCCAGGTACCTATTTTACTGCTAGGTAACAGGGGCATAGGGTGAAAGAAACTCTGCACATCGTTTCTCGCCGGCGCCCAGGATCGAACCAGGGACCACAGGATCACAAGTCCAGCGTGCTGTCCGCTCAGCCGACCGGCTCCCCTAAACCGGTTCTCCCATTGCCACACTTTGGCAATATTTGGAGTCAGATGTGCCATAGAGATGTTAGAAAGTTTTCATTTAGCGTAAGGGTAATGGGTAAATGGAATAGCCTAACGGAGCAGATTGTAGAGGCAAACTATTTTCATAACTTTAAAAGCAGGTATGATAGGGAAATAGGCCAGGAGTTAGTGCATTAGACAACCATCGGCTATAAGATAGGGGTCAAAGAGCTAGAGCTCGATCCTGCAGAGTGACAAATAGGTGAGTACACACACACACACACACACACACACACACACACACACACACACACACACACACACACACACACACACACACACACACACACACACAGTGTCAGAGTGGTTGACAAATGGAATGCATTAGGGGGTGATGTGGTGGAGGCTGACTCCATACACAGTTTCAAGTGTAGATATGACAGAGCCCGATAGGCTCAGGAACCTGTACACCTGTTGATTGACGGTTGAGAGGCGGGACCAAAGAGCCAGAGCTCAACCCCCGCAAACACAACTAGGTGAGTACAACTAGGTGAGCTAGGTGAGTACACACACACACACACACACACACACACACACACACACACACACACACACACACACACACACACACACACACACACACACACACAAACTATGCTACAAGCTGTTAGAGAAACAAGATATTAAGTTGGAAATCTTCTTAGAGGGAAATGTGTTGCTGGTCCAGAGGAACATCACCGGCACGACACACACACACACACGGCTCACAAGCCCATAACTAAAGACGAGCTCCTCGTAAACGCACGCACACACGCACGCACACACGCTGTCCGGAATGAGTTTTGGTGTCCGGTCATGCGGGGGCTGGAGACTTTGGCAATAAAGTTAGCTGGGGTAAGCTGTGTGTGTGTGTGTGTGTGTGTGTGTGTGTGTGTGTGTGTGTGTGTGTGTGTGTGTGTGTGTGTGTGTGTGTGTGTGTGTGTGTGTGTGTGTGAGTGTGTGTGTGTATGTGTGTGTGTGTGTGTGTGTGTGTGTGTGTGTGTATGTGTGTGTTATGTGTGTGTGTGTGTGTGTGTGTGTGTGTGTGTGTGTGTGTGTTATGTGCGTTATGTGTGTGTGTGTGTGTGTGTGTGTGTGTGTGTGTGTGTGTGTGTGTGTGTGTGTGTGTGTGTGTGTGTGTGTGTGTGTGTGTGTGTGTGTGTGTGTGTGTGTGTGTGTGTGTGTGTGTGTGTGTGTGTGTGTGTGTGTGTGTGTGTGTGTGTGTACTCACCCAGTTGTGCTTGTGGGGGTTGAGCTCTGGCTCTTTGGTCCCGCCTCTCAACTGCCAATCAACTGATGTACAGATTCCTGAGCCTACTGGGCTCTATCATATCTACATTTGAAACTGTGTATGGAGTCAGCCTCCACCACATCACTGATTAATGCATTCCATTTGTTAACTTCTCTGACACTGAAACAATTCTTTCTAACGTCTCTGTGGCTCATCTGGGTACTAAGTTTCCGCCTGTGTCCCCTTGTTCGTGTCCCACCCGTGCTAAATAGTTTGTCTTTGTCCACCTTGTCAATTCCCCTGAGAATTTTGTAGGTAGTTATCATGTCTCCCCTTACTCTTCTGTTTTCCAGGGACGTGAGTTTTAGATCCCGTAGCCTTTCCTTGTAGCTCATACCTCACAGTTCTGTGACTAGTCTGGTGGCATACCTCTGAATCTTCTCTGATTTTGTCATGTGTTTAACTTGGTATAGAATTCAGGCTGGAGCTGCATACTCTAGGAAACGTCTGGCATAAGTGGTATACAAGGTTCTGAATGATTCCTTACACAAGTTTCTAAAGGCAGTTCTTATGTTGGCCAGTCTAGTATACGCCGCTGATGATATCCTTTTGATGTCGGCCTCTGTGGACAGGTTCGGTGTGATATCAACCCCCAGATCTTTTTTCTTTATTTAACTCTTCGAGGATTTTACCTCCCAAATGATACTTTAGGTTCAGCCTTCTACTCCCTTCGCCTAATTCCATTACGTTACACTTTCCTGAGTTAAACTTTAGTAGCCACTTTCTAGACCATTCCTCCAGTTTGTCCAGGTCGTCCTGTAGCCTCTGTCTATCTTCATTTGTCTTGATTCTTCTCATAATTTTTGCATCATCAGCAAACATTGAGAGGAATGAGTCTATACCCTCCGGAAGATCGTTTACATATATTAGAAACAGGATGGGTCCAAGTACAGAGCCCTGTGGGACTCCGCTGGTGACATCTCGCCACTCTGATGCTTCCCCCCCTCACAGTTACTCGCTGTTTCCTGTTGCTTAGATACTCCCTTATCCACTGGAACACCTTTCACTCTTGCCTGTTTATATCTATGTCTACATAGTGTCACAGACAATATGTGTCTGTGTACAAACAAGTGCCAACACACACAGTTAAGTGTACACACAACTGTACACCCAGAGGGGAACTATCAGGGGAAAGCGCCAAGCCATTTCGACTATATAGCACTGGGAAGGGGTTAGGATAAGGATTTGGGACAGGACGGGGTGGAAAAGGAATGGTGCCCAACCACTTGTGGACGGTCGGAGGATTGAACGCCGACCTGCATGAAGCGAGACCGTCGTTCTACCGTCCAGCCCAAGTGGCTGGAGGCAGACGTATTAGTACACAGAAGTGTACAATCGAGTCTAGTTACAAGTGTGTACGAAAGCGTGCGTCCATGTACACGCACATTTCACGCCCGTATGTACGTATAAATGTACACACACACTAGTGCACACCCGTGGTGTACGTATAAATATACACACACACACCAGTCCACACCCGTGTGTACGTATAAATATACACACACACACACACAGCATACACCCGTGTGTACGTATAAATATACACACACATAAGTGTACACCCACTGCGAGTTTTTCTGTTAATTGCCGAGCAAGTGGAATTAAAGTTTAGTTTCAGTGTCCCTAACTTTGACCAACTTTGTCTTCTAAGTTGTGAAGGCTGTCGTGTAGTTTGTCTTCCCTGAGACTTTAACTAAGTCACTTCACCTTTACCAACTTACATTCAAAGCAGTAAAGATATTTAGACGTCTTTTGACTTATTTCGCATATGCAAATTTGTCACAATTTTATGTTAATTTATGCTAATTATGTTAATTTAGAATTTAATTAAAAAATTATGCTGATGTTATACTAATTTATGCTAATTTTAACGCAAATTTAACACAAACACGATGGAGACATGTTCGAGATATATATATATATATATATATTATATTTACCTGTCGTATTTTATGCTAATTTATATAGGAAAAATACTAAGTTCTCAGTACCATCTGAAGGAATTATAGTCTCGTCCAGTTATTGAAAATAGTTGGTTGATTTTAGGTAATAGGCCAAGACTGTCAAATATATACGTTGCTTGCCAGTAGAAATCAATATGAAGACAGTCTCTGAGGTCAAGACAACTTAACTCTGCAAACACACAACATAACTATCCTTATGATTCCCTTGTTACAACTTAACGTAATTCAAGTTGTTATATCTCGTTATAACGTTTCGTCGTGTGTGTGTGTGTGTGTGTGTGTGTGTGTGTGTGTGTGTGTGTGTGTGTGTGTGTGTGTGTGTGTGTGTGTGTGTGTGTGTGTGTGTGTGTGTGTGTGTGTGTGTGTGGCGGGATTGAGATTATTTAAGACTGAGCCAATCATTTGGAGACATCTACGAGGGATTTAAGATCACCCAATTCGATGTCGCAGCAGCACTGGTAGCCAACGATAGCACCGATAAACTCAAGATCAAGACTGTGGTTGATATTTGACTGTAAACTATATGCTATGTCAAGACACAGAGAGACAAACAGATAGATGGATACCTAGACCCAACCGGTAAACTCATCTTACTAAATAATCAAACTTCTACCAGAAGACAGACTAAAGGAACTAGATCTGGAAACGCTAGAAAGGAAGAGGGAGAGGTGGGGACATGATACAGACGTATAAAATACTTAGAGGGGATTGACAGAGAGGAAAGACAGGAAAGGTTGACAATGAATACTATTAGAACAATTGGGCACAGAGAGAAGCTTGGGACTCAGATGTGTCAAAAAGATGTTAGAAACATCCTTTTTAACGTAAGGGTAGTGAGTAAATGGAATGACCTAAAGGAGCAGGTTATAGAGACAAACTCTATTCACAACTTTAAAAGCAAGTATGATAGAGAAATAGATCAGGAGTCAATGCATTAGACAACCAGCGGTAAGAAAACCGGGGTCCAGGAGCTAAAGCAAGATCCTACATGCTCTATCAAAACAAGAAAAGCTAGAATTAAATATGCAGTTGAAAAGCAACAAAAAAAACAAAGCTAAGACATTACTCTCCAAGTCTGTACCAACATGCTTCAAGTAACCTGCCCTAAGTAGCACAGAAAATGTTATATTGCAAGAAAATGCAAGAAAAACGTCGCAAAGAAAACCTACAGAGGACAACTTAGCTGACGGCATCCTGGGACCTTGTTGCACAAAGACATAAACCAGCATCAAATATTAATTCTGGTTTTCCTGCAAAGATGGTGGCGCTTAGGTAATTTGTACAGAAGATTTACCCTTTTACAGCGAGGCGCTGTTAGCCGACTCCTCACTCAAGCGCTCACTAGGGTGTGAGGGCTAGCTTTTGTGGCATTGAAAAGATCTAGTGTTGAAAATGCTTGCAGGTTTAAAGGGGGTTTTTGATGAGAGTTTCATTTTGTTCCGAACTCTAGGCTTCAAACAGTTTCGTAATGTTTCGAATTCTAGGCTTCAAGACTTTCATGATGCTTTGAATTCTTGGCTACAAGAGTTTCACAATGTTTCGAACTCTAGGCTTCAAGAGTTTCACAATGTTTCGAACTCTAGGCTTCAAGAATTTTTCAATATTTTGAATTCTAGGCTTCAAGAGTTTCACAAAGTTTCGAATTCTAAGCTTCAAGAGTTTCACAATGTTTCGAACTCAAGGCTTCAAGAGTTTTCCAATGTTTTGAATTCTAGGCTTTAAGAGTTTCGAATTGTTCCAAACGCTAGACTTCTAAGAGATTCGTAAAGTTCCAAACTCTAGGCTTCAAGACCTTCGCAATGTTTCGAACGCTGTCATTTTGGAGTTTACCTATTTCAATAATTTGTTTTACTCGATTGTAAGTGTATTGAAATTGTCGTTGGTAAATCTTATATTATTCTCTAATGTTTGATTGGAAACGTCAGGTGTTTTAATTCGTGTTTGTGGCTTCAGGACATCGTGAATCGACTTTGAGGTGGTTGCTGATAGTTAGTTTGCCTTGGTGTTTGGTGTTTGAGGCCGGTATATACACTCACACACACACACACACACACACACACACACACACACACACACACACACACACACACACACACACACACACACACACACACACACACACACACACACACACACACACACACAAACAGTACCCACACGCGGCTGAGTATGGTGCTTTGGGGCATCAGAATACAAGTCCACAGACTTATAAGTCACAATAACGTAGCTGAAGATATGATGACGAAGCCACACACCAGAAAAGGAAAACAGGACAACATTTCGGTCACTCCTGGACCGAAATGGTCCTGGATCACTATCCCACGACTTGATAATGATCCAGGACGTTATGCAAGGACGGACGGATAACCTCGTAATGACTTCCTTGTTTATAATATATTTTTTTCAAGTTCTAGTCTGGATTTATAGCGTGAGAGAGTGTTGAGTATCCACGCGGTGCTCACAATAACTTACACGGCTCTTCTGGCTTGTTTGGGTGCGTAGTTTGTTGCAAACACACAAACACACACACACACACACACACACACACACACACACACACAGGAACCTGTACACCTGTTGATTGACGGTTGAGAGGCGGGACCAAAGAGCCAGAGCTCAACCCCCGCAAGCACAACTAGGTGAGTACACACACACACACACACACACACACACACACACACACACACAGGTGTGCTTGGGGAACAGGTTGTGGAAGCAAATACTATTCATACTTTTAAAACTAGGTATGATAGGGAAATGGGACAGGAGTCATTGCTGTAAGCAACCGATAGCTAGAAAGGCGGGATCCAATGCTCGATCCTGCAAGCACATATAGGTGAGTACATATAGGTGAGTACACACACACACACACACACACACACACACACACACACACGATAATACCTATGTAAATACATAACAACTCTGCCTACCACCATTTCCATGCAAATATCTCTTGCAACATTTTCATACAAATGTTCCTGGGCCTCAAAAGCGGGATCCTGTATGACCATCATACTGAACATACATCAGTACCGTTCATACACACCCAAACCCCGATATTCGGTGTATTGTATACAAGGCCTCAAGCCACCTCTTCTGGAATAAGATTTACTTTTCAATTTGCATGTATGGGCGTCTGCATTGTATTTCATTGGTGGGGAAATACATGATACATACGTGTTAAAGGTATTAATACGGCTTTATACAGATACTCGTGTGGGTACTCACCTAACTGTACTCACCGATTTGTGCCTGCAAGGTCGAGTGCTAGCTCTTCCATTTTTGAAGCCACCGATTGACTAGTGAAATGACTCCTGACTCAGTGGATTTCAACTTGTGAGGTTCGTAAAGAGAATAAAGGCATTACAGAGTTGGCATTACATATACATATACATATACATATACATATACATATACATATACATATACATATATTCCAACACCGGTAATAAAACTACGTAATAATGTAGTAATATGAAGTGATATAGAGTGCGGAACACTTGGTGCAAATTCCTTACATAAACAGACGAGGAGTCACAATAACGTGGCTGATGTTGACCAGACCACACACTAGAAGGTGAAGGGACGACGACGTTTCGGTCCGTCCTGGACCATTCTCAAGTCAATTGAGAATGGTCCAGGACGGACCGAAATGCCTTAATGACATGATCGAGGAAGTACACTCCAAAATGTCGATGTTCGTGGACGACGCAGAAATTCTAAGAATAATTAAGACAGAGAAGAATGCAAAATGTTACAAGGCATCAGAAACAACCTGACGGAGTTGAGTGATGGCTGCTAGACTTTAACCCAAGTAACTGCAAGGAGATGAGAGTCTGTTAGAGAGCGAGAGAACCCTTAGACATTTGGCACAACACAAGACTATCTCCAGAGGTACTTATCGGTACTTCTGAAGGAATTATAAGTCACTACTCATAACCTACGTGAGACCAGTATTGGAGTCTGCAGCTCCAGCATACAGCCAATACCCAAAATAACAGGAGATAAGCCTCGAGTACGTTCAAAATTACCCTACGAAACTGCTCTCAGAACTGAGGTTAAAGCACGAGAAAAAAATTCAGGGAACTCATTAAAAGATTTTCATAAGAGATGGCAAACAGGAGACATGATTGCGACACACAAAATCCTAGAATGCAATGACAAAGAAGATAAGGAACTGCTTAATAACAGTAGAACAACATGCTATGGATGTTGTAATCCATTTTGCAATAAAACTGCAACAAAAGCCATCAGTATTACTAACAACGGGAACACTAAAGCATGTCTATGAACCACAATCAACGGACACAACGGTTCCAACGGTTGCAACGGTTGCAACGGTTACAACGGACGTTATAATATATAACAATGTAAACTTAGCAGAGACAAAAATAATGAAGATAGCAGAGGCAGCAATAACTGATAAAGGGAAGAAGCAGAGAGAGGGGAAGTGATGATAGGATGAAAATCCACGACGATCATCATCTAAGATATGATTTGCAACGAAGGAGACGAGGAAGGAATAGGGGAGAAGGAGGATGAAATGAGAACACAAGAAGAACGACGATAACGAGCAGAGAACAATCGGCGTTAATCGATTGGAACAAAGAACAATTACTCGAAGAATCAAGGGGGGGAAATGCGTGTGAACTTAGAATCAGGAATTATATAATCTGGGGAGGATGGATAAGGGAGAGGAGGAGAAGGGAGAAGAAGAAGATGAGGGAGGAAGAGGAGGATTAGGAAGGAGCAACAGAAGGTGATTGGCACCGTACCAGGATCAATGAGTGCCAGGGAACTGGCACCCTACAGATAGTGGAGAAATATGGCACTAAACTCTCTCTTGACTCTCTCTCTCTCTCTCTCTCTCTCTCTCTCTCTCTCTCTCTCTCTCTCTCTCTCTCTCTCTCTCTGTCTCTCTCTCTCTCTCTCTGTCTCTGTCTCTCTCTCTCTCTCTCTCTCTCTCTCTCTCTCTCTCATCCTCTCTCTCTCCTCTCTCTCTCTCTCTCTCTCTCGTCTCTCTCTCTCTCATCCTCTCTCATCTCGTCTCCTCTCCTCTCCTCTCTCTATCTCTATCTCTCTCTCTCTCATCTAGAAATGCGTAGAAACTCTCCTCTCTCTCCCTCTCTCTCTCTCTCTCCTCTCTCTCTCTCTCTCTCTATAATATGTATATATATATATATATATATATATATATATATCTATATATATATATATATATATATATATCTATATCTATCGCAATATATAGCAACTCTCTCTCTCGCAATGCGCTAGCAACTCTCTCTCACTCTCTCTTTCTCTCTCTCTCTCTCCTCTCTCTCTCGCTCTCTCTTACTCTCTCTCTCTCTCTCTCTCTCAATCCGTAGAGAGGTTAGTGGACGCAAACGATGCTTAACGAGTCGAAGCTCATGACAAACAACCATGTTAAACGACACGAAAGTTATCTTACTGGCTCAACAAGATAACAAGATGGTAAGATAACATTAAATATGAGAAGAAAAGAGAAACAAAGGAGTAAGAAACAAAGATAGAAGGAGGGAGAGACAATGAATAAGATACAGAAGATAAGAAAAAAGTTGTCTGTACGAGAAGATAGCAAAGAAGTCAAATTAAAGAATGAAAAATACAGTAACTAGAAGGAACGAAGAATGAAAAATACAGTAACTAGAAGGAACGAAGAATGAAAAATACAGTAACTAGAAGGAACGAAGAATGAAAAATACAGTAACTAGAAGGAACAAAGAATGAAAAATACAGTAACTAGAAGGAACGAAGAATGAAAAATACAGTAACTAGAAGGAACGAAGAATGAAAAATACAGTAACTAGAAGGAACAAGAATGAAAATACAGTAACTAGAAGGAACAAAGATGAAAATACAGTAACTAGAAGGCAACGAATGAATAATACAGTAACTAGAAGGAACAAAGAATGAAAATACAGTAACTAGAAGGAACGAAGAATGAAAAATACAGTAACTAGAAGAACGAGAATGGAAAATACAGTAACTAGAAGGAACGAAGAATGAAAAATACAGTAACTAGAAGGAACGAAGATGAAAATACAGTAACTAGAAGGAACAAAGAATAAAAATACAGTAACTAGAAGGAACGAAGGAAAGAATGAAAATACAGTAACTAGAAGGAACAAAGAATGAAAAATACAGTAACTAGAAGGAACGAAGAATGAAAAATACAGTAACTAGAAGGAACGAAGAATGAAAAATACAGTAACTAGAAGGAACAAAGAATGAAAAATACAGTAACTAGAAGGAACAAAGAATGAAAAATACAGTAACTAGAAGGAACGAAGAATGAAAAATACAGTAACTAGAAGGAACGAAGAATGAAAAATACAGTAACTAGAAGGAACGAAGAATGAAAAATACAGTAACTAGAAGGAACAAAGAATGAAAAATACAGTAACTAGAAGGAACAAGAATGAAAATACAGTAACTATAAGGAACGAAGAATGAAAAATACAGTAACTAGAAGGAACGAAGAATGAAAAATACAGTAACTAGAAGGAACAAAGAATGAAAATACCGTAACTAGAAGGAACAAAGAATGAAAATACAGTAACTAGAAGGAACAAAGAATAAAAAATACAGTAACTAGAAGGAACAAAGAATGAAAAATACAGTAACTAGAAGGAACGAAGAATGAAAAATACAGTAACTAGAAGGAACGAAGAATGAAGAATTCAGTAACTAGAAGGAACGAAGAATGAAGAATTCAGTAACTAGAAGGAACAAAGAATGAAGAATTCAAAGCCGGATAAAGAATAATGTTAGCCTTTTGGGGGAGAGACTGGAGTATTCCCTCCGGCTGACCGCGGTTTATTTAGCGGCCTAGCCGGATAAGCGGTCATTATTCCCGCGTTAGAGCCGGTTACTAGCCGGATATTTCGCTTTACGGTCCACCCGCTGCCCGAAATGAAAAGCGGACGCCGGGTTGCCTGATGACTCATGATTCGATCTCTCTCTCTCTCTCTCTCTCCTCTCTCTCTCTCCTCTCTCTCTCTCTCTCTCTCTCTCCTCTCTCTCTCTCTCTCTCTCCCTCCTCTCTCGCTCTCTCTCCTTTGTCACTTTTGTTTGT
>NW_025556004.1:32500-57541 GCF_020424385.1 Procambarus clarkii
CCATTTATAGAGCCCCCACCCCACAAAACAAAGATTTTCAATGAGTTAAAGTTTGAAATATTTGATGTATTTCCCCTAGAGTTATTAGTTATAATAATATATTTTCTGAGACTTGTCAGCTTGTTTCAGTGTTTCTTAATAATCCTTTTTCTGAGAAAAGTGGGAGAGAGGTGTAAAAACAAAGTGGGTAAGGGGCGAAGAGGAGAAAGATGGAGGGACGAAGTGGTGTACAGAGGAGTTACAAAGAGGCATAGAGGAAGATGAGATGGGAGAATGTGGAAGAGGTGGAAAGGATGAAAACAAACGAGAGGGAGGGGCAAGAGACTCGAGTATATCAGGGTACTCCTTCTATGTCTGTCGGTTCGAGGCTGGAGGCCATAGAGGGAAGAATGGTGGAAAGAAGAGGGAAGGGAAGGGGGGGGTGAAAATGGTAGATTGCAGGTAGAGGAAGGGGAGAGGGGAGGATAGGGGAGAGGGAAGGATAGGGGAGAGGGAAGGATAGGGGAGAGGGAAGGATAGGGGAGAGGGAAGGATAGGGGAGAGGGAAGGATAGGGGAGAGGCGAGGATAGGGGAGAGAGAAGGATAGGGGAGAGGAGGATAGGGAAGAAGGGAGAAAATCCCTCAGCCTCTTTGTCTTTCAGTCAGTCCAACATGTCTGAAGAAGGTAGTTTCCCGAAAGAATGCTCAGATGAAAATGTTTTTTTCGTTCATTGCGGCTATGTAAAATACTGTGCCCAAGATTACCATCCGAGTGCCGGCGGGGGGTGGTTCAAATAGCTTCGGCTACCACCTCCTTTTGACCGATTGCAGGGTGAGCCCCTGGTAATTCAAGTTCAAACCCTGATCGGGTCATAGAATTCTTAGTAATTTATAGCTTGGGGAACATTTTCTGGGCCATTACCAGCTGCCACGTATGGGGCTAATAGGAACTGCCTTGTTAGAACTAATACAAACTGCCTCGTATGGGCCAACAGATCTTATGGACTTTATTATGTTTCTATCGCTGCTCAAGCGTTCCTAGAGCCGTATATCGGCTCCTGGTGCTCATCTAAGCTTCACCTCAGAACACAATAGGACTCGAGGCGGGTTCCGGCCAAGGTGTATTACACAAACAAGATAACTCAATCAAGATTATCCTAGGGTGTGTGTGTGTAGGGCCGCTGGTGGTGGGTGGGTCTCCTACTGGGGGCGGCAGACGTGTATTATTGTTCGGGTATTGGTGTTGTGTAGAGCTGTCCTCGTGTTCCTCTTGTTACTAACCTATCAGTGTCAACGGAGGGGAGGAGGAGTGAGGTGGACCAGACCACACACTAGAAGGTGAAGGGACGACGACGTTTTGGTTCGTCATGGAACATTCTCAAGTCGATTGTGACTTGAGAATGGTTCAGGACGGATCGAGAATGGTCCAGGACGGACCGAGAATGGTCCAGGACGGATCGAGAATGGTCCAGGACGGACCGAGAATGGTCCAGGACGGATCGAGAATGGTCCAGGACGGACCGAGAATGGTCCAGGACATACCGAGAATGGTCCAGGACATACCGAGAATGGTCCAGGACGGACCGAGGATGGTCCAGGACGGACCGAGAATGGTCCAGGACGGATCGAGAATGGTCCAGGACGGACCGAGAATGGTCCAGGACGGACCGAGAATGGTCCAGGACGGACCGAGAATGGTCCAGGACGGATCGAGAATGGTCCAGAACGGATCGAGAATGGTCCAGGACGGATCGAGAATGGTCCAGGACGGACCGAAACGTCGTCGTCCCGTCACCTTCTAGTGTGTGGTCTGGTCAACATATTTCAGCCACGTTATTGTGACTCCTCGCCTGCACAGGAGTGAGGTTTAGTTCATAATGTCCTCGTCTGTCTGCCTTTTTGCAACTGTTGCATTTCAGTTTCTTCTAACGATCATATTCACTGTCGAATCTAGCCAAAACGTTGTGGATGGAGGCACTGTGCAACATATCGCTCCATTTTACTTAATACTCTCGTGGGGAAAATTACAATTTCCTCTACCACCTGACAGTTTTGTTTCCGATATCGCGATCATGTTCGTCTGTGCTTCTGCCTCTCTGTTCCCTAAATCTCTTCTTCAAAAAAAAAAAAATCAAAATGTTTATTTAGGTAAGGTACATACATAAAAGAGATTTTACAAAGAGTGATGGATTTATAGTTAGGGCTAGTACATACAATGCCTAAAGCCACTATTACGCAAAGCGTTTCGGGCATGTTTCGGGCATTTCTTCTCTGCAGACGATGAGTCACAATAACGTGGCTGAAAATATCATGACCAAACCGCACCTTAGAAGATGGAGAAGCGACGACGTTTCGGTCCGTCCTGGACCATTATCAAGTCATCTACTCCTTTATTTGCAATTCCATCTGCATTTGTGTACATGACTATTATGCTACCGGTCACAATTGCACTGTTTTTGTTGTCCCCGATGAAGATTTGTTCGTGTGGTTGCATTTCCGTGCTTGATAGGGGGTCGCAGAGTACGTTCCTGCTTCGTTAGCCTATGCAGCTCTGCAATCTACCTCAGTGGTACTCTGTGTTGCACTATTAAGTTGGTCAACCCCATTATTTCCTTGTTCAACTGTGCCACCTGATTCCCTACACCCTGTGTCCTGTCTTTGTCATTGTTTCATTCTCTTTCTCCTTCTCTTCCTCCTCATTCTCCTCTTCTGTCAGGTAATCTCATCAGCTTGCCTTGTTATCTCTCTGGATGAGTTCCACGAGCATTTATCTATTGATGAGCTGCGTTTCCCTCTCTTACTCCACTTTATTATCGTACCTTGTTCCTCGCATTCCCTAGATTGTGTTCCTCGTTCCTAAATGAGGTCTCTCGTTCCTAAATGAGGTCTCTCGTTCCTAAATGAGGTCTCTCGTTCCGTATCGAGGACTCTCGTTCCGTATCGAGGTCTCTCGTTCCTAAATGCGGTCTCTCGTTCCGTATCGAGGACTCTCGTTCCGTATCGAGGTCTCTCGTTCCTAAACGAGATCTCTCGTTCGTCTTACAATCGTAAGTAGTTAGCAGACTCTATCTTTTTCATGAATTAATAATTCAGTTATGTTTTGTCTACGACATCGAGAGTGTGGGGGTGGATAGGGAAGGATAAGGTGCAAGTGTGTGGGTGGATAGGGAAGGATAAGGTGCAAGTGTGTGGGTGGATAGGGAAGGATAAGGTGCAAGTGTGTGGGTGGATAGGGAAGGATAAGGTGCAAGTGTGTGGATGGAGAGGGAAGGATAAGGTGCAAGTGTGTGGGTGGATAGGGAAGGATAAGGTGGAAGTGTGTGGGTGGAGAGGGAAGGATAAGGTGCAAGTGTGTAGGTGGATAGGGAAGGATAAGGTGCAAGTGTGTAGGTGGATAGGGAAGGATAGGGTGCGAGAGTGTGGGTGGATATGGGAGGATAAGGTGCGAGTGTGTGGGTGGATAAGGAAGGATAGGGTGCGAGAGTGTGGGTGGATATGGGAGGATAAGGTGCAAGTGTGTGGGTGGATAAGGAAGGATAAGGTGCAAGTGTGTAGATGGATAGGGAAGGATAGGGTGCGAGAGTGTGGGTGGATATGGGAGGATAAGGTGCAAGTGTGTGGGTGGATAAGGAAGGATAAGGTGCAAGTGTGTAGATGGATAGGGAAGGATAGGGTGCGAGAGTGTGGGTGGATAGGGAAGGATAAGGTGCGATATCATTTACATTTATTAAACCATTTAATAGTTTGGAATCTTCACAACCCGAAGTTATTATTATTATAAACAACCTCATAGGACTTCGGGACTTATAAACCCTTTAATAAATGTACTCTAAGCCACCAGGATTGAGGAAAGATGTACAGGTTTCGAAAGTGCTTTCTGGTTTGCGAAAAGCGACGTTCTTTGTAGGACGACAAGGATCGCAAACACACAGAAATTACAATAGCATCAAATGAACAATGAACATTATTGCAATTCTTATACCCTGTCGTAGCTCAGTCGATTAAGGCAGTGTCTGGGATGCTCTCAGACGCAGGTTCGAATCCTCGTCACGGCCCTTGTGGATTTGTTCAAGGATCGCAAAGTTCCCCCGAGCCTTGGATAGCTCGAAGACTCCTATTCGAAGTGTGTTGACGACCATCAATCCTCAAGTTTAATATTCTCTTCGTGTCTAAGAAATTCTTTTATGGCAATGCCCGCAGGGTTCACCTTGCTTGTGCATGAAGGGAGTTTGATGTAGTTTTAGGGGGCCTCGTAGCCTGGTGGATAGCGCGCAGGACTCGTAATTCTGCGGCGCGGGTTCGATTCCCGCACGAGGCAGAAACAAATGGGCCAAGTTTCTTTCACCCTAAGCCCCTGTTACCTAGCAGTAAAATAGGTACCTGGGTGTTAGTCAACTGTCACGGGCTGCTTCCTGGGGGTGGAGGACTGGTCGAGGACCGGGCCGCGGGGACACTAAAGCCCCGAAATCATCTCAAGATAACCTCAAGATAGTTGTTCTGACCTACTTTTATCGGAGGGGTGAGCCACGATTCTTTGATCCCACCTTTCAATTCTTAATTAATTGGTATATAGGTTCAAAAGCCTATTGGGCTCTGTTATATCTACGTTTGAAGCTGTTGTATGTGGAAAATTGTATGCTAATTGCATTGTTCTGATCTATATCCAACGATATCTTTGCTACATCTCAAGCTTCAGTTTTAACCAATCATCTTGAGTATATTAGTTCCATTTTTTAATTAGTCTATCTATATTTGCTTCTCTCCTTCACTTCCTTCGTTCGTATTGATAATTTCTTTTTTTTACACTCGAGTAAATTATGCATCTGTATTTTTTTGTTTCCGGAAGCGGCATTCAAGACTGTGTGAGTCTCGAGTCTTGAAATTTCATTTAAACTTCACAATGCCTCTGAAGACCTTATCATGAGTGACTTTATTAAATTTTGATCGACATCTCTTTCCTTAACTTGCATTCCAATTCCCTTCTTCAACCCCCTCACCCATTTTCTGTCTGGGGGTGGCCTCGTGCCTGTCACCTGTCTGGGGGTGTCCTCTCTCTGTCACCTGTCTGGGGGTGTCGCCCTCTCTGTCACCTGTCTGGGGTGTCCCCCTCTCTGTCACCTGTCTTGGTGTCCCCGTCCCTGTCACCTGTCACCTGTCTAGGTGTCCCCGTCCCTGTCACCTATTTGGGTGCCTCCCTCCTGTCACCTCCTCACATTCCTCACGTAGTAGGGAAAGTGCTAAAGAATAAACATGAGATGGGAAAGAGAGAGAAATAAAGATGGGCAGAATAGCAAGGGATGAAAGACGGAATTTGGAGAAATGGGAAAGATTCGATCTAAAGGAAGGAAGAAAGGAAGGGAAGGGAAGGAACGTAAGAGGATAAAACAGAAGATAAGAGACTGAAAAGGTGGAATAACGGACATGGATAAAGGAGAATGGGAGATAGTGTAGCAGAGAATAAGACTGACGAAAAGGGGAATAAAGCAGTAGAAAAGAACGGACGAAAGGGGTGATTAGTGGAGGCGGACTGATGGAAGGGGTGAGGAGAAAGGGCAAAGCACTTATCAGGTGAAAGCGCTAAGCCAATGTGACTACACTGCACTTAGAAGAGAAACGAAGAGAATGTAATGGACATTGACCTGGGATATGAGGACAAGGAGCTGGGATATGAGGACAAGGAGCTGGGATATGAGGACAAGGAGCTGGGATATGAGGACAAGGAGCTGGGATATGAGGACAAGGTCCTGGGATATGAGGACAAGGAGTTGAGATATGAGGACAAGGAACTGGGATATGAGGACAAGGAGCTGGGATATGAGGACAAGGAGCTGAGATATGAGGACAAGGACCTGGGATATGAGGACAAGGAACTGGGATATGAGGACAAGAAACTGGGACATGAGGACAAGGAGCTGGGATATGAGGACAAGGAACTGGGATATGAGGACAAGGAGCTGGGATATGAGGACTAGGAGCTGGGATATGAGGACAAGGAGCTGGGATATGAGGCTGAGGTGTAGGAACGGGACCAAACTAACCTAACCATTAATCAGCATTTTATCGCCAATGGTCACTGTCAATCCTAAGTCACTGCCAATCCTAGCTCACTGATAATCATACGTCATAATCAATCCTAGATTACTAACAATCCTAAGTACCAAACAATCCTAGTTCTTTGGCTAGCCTAGGCCATTCTATCCTTTTACTATCCTAATCTAAGATCAGTGTCAATCCTGGAATATTAACAATCCTAAGTCACTGATAATCTGAGCTTACTGTCGTTCCTAATCATTGAGAATCCTAGGTCAATACTAATCCTAGGTTGCTGTCAATCCTAGGTATATAGGTCATTGTTTTACATTCTGAATCACCAATAAAGTCCTCTTGGGCCACACCCATTAAATTTTCTGTTTACATGTCATAAAATTTAATAAAATAAATTTTCCTGTTTACATGTCATCCTCACAGCTTCTTCTGTCAGTCCTTCAAGCCTTTCTCTTAATACCAAGTTCCTCGACCTTGCTAATAAACTTTAAGTGAGACACTGTATCAAGCATTGAAACAGCAAATAAATTAGTGTCATGTTTGCAAATGGAAGACCTGTTATGCATGTCCATATTTATATTTCTATCTTTACTTACTTTCACCATAGAACTATGGTGTAGTTTCAAGAAACAGAAACAAACTGGGTTTGTTTCTCTTCCCTCATCCTTTCAATGAAGTTTTTTTCCATGTTTTATTTTTCCTTTATCTGTTTGTAAAAGTCTGAGGTCCAGGTATTCAGTGTCACAAAAGTTTCTACTGTCAACTGCTTGAGAAATACTGGAAATGAGCGAAAGTATATGTGATAAACAGGAGTGGTTGTGATTTCTATATTAATCTATGTTTTTTTCAAGATGATAAAACATTGCTTTTGCGATCAGTGATTCGAGAGATTTTCATGCAGTATATGTCACGCTAATTGGCCGTTAGCTAGATGAATTTGATCTATCTTCCCTTCTTCAGAATGGGCACCAGATTTGCAACCTTCCATGATACAGGAATTCACTCTGCTGCACTCAAATGATTTATTAAATACTCATAAGAACATAAGAACAAAGGTAACTGCAGAAGGCCTATTGGCCCATACGAGGCAGCTCCTATCTATAACCACTCAATCCCACTCATATACTTGTCCAACCCGCGCTTGAAACAATCGTATAAACACATGATAAAAGGATCATTATACTCATCTTCATATTCTCATAGTATCCTGGTAAATACTTATTCCTGTCCTGGGGACCAATTTAATACCTAACATTTAATTAATTTTAATTTAATTTAATTTAATTCTAACATTTTAATTTAATACCTAACTAAGTAACCAAATTCTGGTCAATAACGCAGATTTATTCAGCTGTGGATATAATTCCAAGTTCTTTTTCTAGTAAATACAGAAACTAAATACATATTTAGAATACACATTTCTTTGTCAATATCAGTTGTTCGACCGATCTCACATATCAGTGACCTAGTCTACACAATATTCTTTTTTTAATATATCTGAAATATGCCTAATAATTTTTAGCTTTTCATGCTTATTTTCAACTGTTCTTACTAGTTTGATCAATTGTTGTCACAAGATAAACTTACCCTTTCTTAATTCATTTTTTTTTATTTGGCTTTCTTTCAGATGATTTTGTTTAGGGATATTTTTAAAAAACATCTTCATGGAATTTTGACGCGATTGGGGAGGTTTTTATTATTAAGTATTTCAAGGTTCTTTCTTAAATCTAATTGCCTTGTTATCTGTGAATATTTGGTGATTCGTTACCTCCCTCTCTCCCTTACTTAGAGCAACCTGTCCTCTTAAAAAGAACGTCGCTTTTGGCCGTTTGTCCGTATGGCCGAATTTGGACGTAATTTGAAAATGAAAAAAAAAATGAAAATAAATTTGGGATTTTTTTTTTCAACAACAGTAAGTTAAGGGTCCTCTGATAGGTTAGGTGGGCAGGAAATTCTCATAAAGTTTCAAAACGTTATGAAAAACGTTAATTTAAAGTGTCCTCTTCTAACCTCTGCGCGTACGCCGGATGACTCAAATAGAAAACGGAACAGAACGTCACTTTTGCAACCCGTTCTCGCAAATTCGTAAAGTCAATATTGACTTATTAACTACGTGCATAGGTGACATACTTAACATAATAGATACCCTTAAAAAGATTCATAGAAAACACCGACCTTACCTAACCTTGTTAGTATCTTAAGATAAGCATCTTATTGCTTCGTAATTACAATTATTACTTAACCTATACCTATTATAGGTTAGGTAATAATTGTAATTACGAAGCAATAAGATGCTTATCTTAAGATACTAACAAGGTTAGGTAAGGTCGGTGTTTTCTATGAATCTTTTTAAGGGTATCTATTATGTTAAGTATGTCACCTATGCACATATTTAATAAGTCAATATTGACTTATTAAATTTGCGAGAACGGGTTGCACTTTTGTGAGTCGATTTCATTTCAAATTACGTCCAAATTTAGCCATAGTGCCGCGCATACGAGCAAAAAGTGACGTTATTTTTAAGAGGACGGGTTGCTCAGACAGCCAGTCACTTCTAGTCTATGTGGGTTCCCTTCCCTGCCCTCCACCCTACCTTCCCTCCAATCCCCTGCCCTCCACTCCCCTTCCATCTACCCTACCTTCCCTCCCTACCCTCCCTCGACCATCCTGGCTTCCGCCAACTCTGCGCTCACCCGCATCTTGGCTCCACTAAATCTTGGGAATGTATCCTCTTACCGCGCTGGGAGGAAGTGCCAGAGGAGGCAATAGAAAAGAGTAGAAGGGGAGGAAACGGGAAAGAAAGTCAAGAGAAGGAAGAGGAGAGGAGGAAGAGAGGATGGTCTATTCTCATAATGTCAGACTTGTGCCCCAAACTCTCTTACATTCTCTCATTCTTGTTTATTCGTCAAGTATTCCCCTGTACGCTATCTCCCATACATGTATACTTTCGCAATATGTATATACATATCCATACTAGAATACATTTATGCCCACAATTTAAAGTTTAATCTAATATGTAATATCTATTAAGAGATAAGAGATTGTCTATCTGTTTATTCAAGGTTGGGGAGGCCAGGAACTTGGGGGGTGTTTTCAATCAACTTTTCAACATGACACTTGAGTGGTATGGGACATCTCATAGGCTTGTCGGGGTCGGCCACATTGCCTACCTTGTAGAAATATGTGTCCTTTCATCTGTCCTCTGCGATTTCTCATCTTTTCGTAATGTTGCGTTTTCTGAGACAGATAAATAGATGATAGATACAGAATGATAAAGAAAGGCAGAGAAACAATGAAAGAAAGAGAGAGAGAGAGAGAGAGAGAGAGAGAGAGAGAGAGAGAGAGAGAGAGAGAGAGAGAGAGAGAGAGAGAGAGAGAGAGAGAGAGAGAGAGAGAGAGAGAGAGAGAGAGAGAGAGAGAGAGAGAGAGAGAGAAACTCAGGGAGAGAGAGAGAGAGAAACTCAGGGAGAGAGAGAGAGAGAAACTCAGGGAGAGATAGGAAGAGAAAAAGGAAGAATATTTGTAAAGACGAAAGAAGAGAGTGGAGAAGAGAGGGAGAATGTTGGAGAAGAAGAAGGAGATAGGGAACCACAGATGGGAGGAGAGTAATGAGAGAGTGAGTGGTGTAGGAGTCTGAAGGGAAGGTTGGGGCGTATACAGGATGACACGAAGATGAATCACATAAACTCCAAAGAGACTTACACAATCTCCAGATTCCAGAGAAAACAAAATCTAAACCCTACTTTAAAATTGAGAAACTCGAACTTTATAATTTGGGAAAGAGACACCAAAGCTACACACTGTGTAAATAACATAGTCGTTAGTAGATCAAACTGTGACACAGAGACTTAGGAGTCATGAATATCAGCTGTCTGAGGTCGTCCTACCTAGAGCAGCTTCCCTACGAAGCTGCCCTAGACCGCTTCGATACGAAGACCCCTTCCCTACGAAGCTGCCCCCCGCCACACACACACCGAAACTACGACGTTGCTACAATGTTCGAACAAGTTTTAACACTTCCTAACCAGTTATAACAACCAATATAGCAAGTTGTAACAACGTTCTAATACGTCATGAACACGTTAAGCCAAGATGTAACAACTTTATTACAAGTTGTAACAAGCGGAAAATAGAGACAGTTTCGATTTGTGTTTCCAGGGGCTAGACCGCTTCCCTACGAAGCTGCCCTGAGGGTAGGGTAATTAACAGGAGATAGCACTAAGCCATTTCAACTACATATAGCTCTTTGGAATGAAAACGAGTACAATATATAAGGATCTGATTAGGACGGAGGAATGGGGACGGTGCCCAACCACTTGGGTGATCGGGAATTGAACACGGATTTGCTACAAACGACATCGTTGCTGTACCATCCAATCCAAGTGTTTTTACACTGAAGTGTCTTCTGTTCATTGATTCGTGAGTCTCTAATACAAATTAATTAGTTTTTCTTGACAATCGTTTATATTAATGGGTTTAAAAATAGAGTCAAACCATATTCACTTTTTTAATTTATTAGAATATATTATTTACCACATGAAAACATTTTCACTTTTTTAATTTATTTATTAGAATATATTATTTAGTAAATGAAAATGATTTTTATTGCTACGCTATTTTCTTGCAAATAAAAATTATATTATACAATTATTACTTCCATCTCTCATAATTAAAATAAATTAGCAATTGGGCTGATTCAATAAAAAAGAAGAATTCCTGGAACTTCAAAGTCACTTATAATACAAAGTGCAGCGGGTCCAAAAATCCTTAATTACATCTCGAGTTTAATTTCCTGATGAGGTAAATACGGCCTTTTGTGTGACGAAGACAAGACAAGAATTATCAGGAGAACTGCTAAACCGTTACGACTCTATAACACTGCAAAAGGATCAGGATAAGGATTTGGGATGGGACAGGGAGGTGGGGGGGACAGAATGACATCGTCAGGTCACGTATTGTGGCGCCAGTTAGCGGCGCCGACCCCACGTATAGGTAGCAATAGGTAGACGTGATGAGTTAGTGTAGTGATGTTTTATGACGTGATGAGTTAGTGTAGTGATGTTTAAAAAGACAGAGCAGGTACAGTACCTATATTATTGATGATCTCCAGCCTCCACAGGTGACAAGACAGAGCAGGTACAGTACCTTATATTATTGATGATCTCCAGCCTCCACAGGTGACAAGACAGAGCAGGTACAGTACCTTATATTATTGATGATCTCCAGCCTCCACAGGTGACAAGACAGAGCAGGTACAGTACCTTATATTATTGATGATCTCCAGCCTCCACAGGTGACAAGACAGAGCAGGTACAGTACCTTATATTATTGATGATCTCCAGCCTCCACAGGTGACAAGACAGAGCAGGTACAGTACCTTATATTATTGATGATCTCCAGCCTCCACAGGTGACAAGACAGAGCAGGTACAGTACCTTATATTATTGATGATCTCCAGCCTCCACAGGTGACAAGACAGAGCAGGTACAGTACCTTATATTATTGATGATCTCCAGCCTCCACAGGTGACAAGACAGAGCAGGTACAGTACCTTATATTATTGATGATCTCCAGCCTCCACAGGTGACAAGACAGAGCAGGTACAGTACCTTATATTATTGATGATCTCCAGCCTCCACAGGTGACAAGACAGAGCAGGTACAGTACCTTATATTATTGATGATCTCCAGCCTCCACAGGTGACAAGACAGAGCAGGTACAGTACCTTATATTATTGATGATCTCCAGCCTCCACAGGTGACAAGACAGAGCAGGTACAGTACCTTATATTATTGATGATCTCCAGCCTCCACAGGTGACAAGACAGAGCAGGTACAGTACCTTATATTATTGATGATCTCCAGCCTCCACAGGTGACAAGACAGAGCAGGTACAGTACCTTATATTATTGATGATCTCCAGCCTCCACAGGTGACAAGACAGAGCAGGTACAGTACCTTATATTATTGATGATCTCCAGCCTCCACAGGTGACAAGACAGAGCAGGTACAGTACCTTATATTATTGATGATCTCCAGCCTCCACAGGTGACAAGACAGAGCAGGTACAGTACCTTATATTATTGATGATCTCCAGCCTCCACAGGTGACAAGACAGAGCAGGTACAGTACCTTATATTATTGATGATCTCCAGCCTCCACAGGTG
Organism: Procambarus clarkii; assembly: GCF_020424385.1. Lineage (NCBI taxonomy): Eukaryota > Metazoa > Arthropoda > Malacostraca > Decapoda > Cambaridae > Procambarus > Procambarus clarkii. Next base: position 44,692 of record NW_025556004.1, read on the forward strand.
ACAAGACAGAGCAGGTACAGTACCTTATATTATTGATGATCTCCAGCCTCCACAGGTGACAAGACAGAGCAGGTACAGTACCTTATATTATTGATGATCTCCAGCCTCCACAGGTGACAAGACAGAGCAGGTACAGTACCTTATATTATTGATGATCTCCAGCCTCCACAGGTGACAAGACAGAGCAGGTACAGTACCTTATATTATTGATGATCTCCAGCCTCCACAGGTGACAAGACAGAGCAGGTACAGTACCTTATATTATTGATGATCTCCAGCCTCCACAGGTGACAAGACAGAGCAGGTACAGTACCTTATATTATTGATGATCTCCAGCCTCCACAGGTGACAAGACAGAGCAGGTACAGTACCTTATATTATTGATGATCTCCAGCCTCCACAGGTGACAAGACAGAGCAGGTACAGTACCTTATATTATTGATGATCTCCAGCCTCCACAGGTGACAAGACAGAGCAGGTACAGTACCTTATATTATTGATGATCTCCAGCCTCCACAGGTGACAAGACAGAGCAGGTACAGTACCTTATATTATTGATGATCTCCAGCCTCCACAGGTGACAAGACAGAGCAGGTACAGTACCTTATATTATTGATGATCTCCAGCCTCCACAGGTGACAAGACAGAGCAGGTACAGTACCTTATATTATTGATGATCTCCAGCCTCCACAGGTGACAAGACAGAGCAGGTACAGTACCTTATATTATTGACGATCTCCAGCCTCCACAGGTGACAAGACAGAGCAGGTACAGTACCTTATATTATTGACGATCTCCAGCCTCCACAGGTGACAAGACAGAGCAGGTACAGTACCTTATATTATTGACGATCTCCAGCCTCCACAGGTGACAAGACAGAGCAGGTACAGTACCTTATATTATTGATGATCTCCAGCCTCCACAGGTGACAAGACAGAGCAGGTACAGTACCTTATATTATTGATGATCTCCAGCCTCCACAGGTGACAAGACAGAGCAGGTACAGTACCTTATATTATTGATGATCTCCAGCCTCCACAGGTGACAAGACAGAGCAGGTACAGTACCTTATATTATTGATGATCTCCAGCCTCCACAGGTGACAAGACAGAGCAGGTACAGTACCTTATATTATTGATGATCTCCAGCCTCCACAGGTGACAAGACAGAGCAGGTACAGTACCTTATATTATTGATGATCTCCAGCCTCCACAGGTGACAAGACAGAGCAGGTACAGTACCTTATATTATTGATGATCTCCAGCCTCCACAGGTGACAAGACAGAGCAGGTACAGTACCTTATATTATTGATGATCTCCAGCCTCCACAGGTGACAAGACAGAGCAGGTACAGTACCTTATATTATTGATGATCTCCAGCCTCCACAGGTGACAAGACAGAGCAGGTACAGTACCTTATATTATTGATGATCTCCAGCCTCCACAGGTGACAAGACAGAGCAGGTACAGTACCTTATATTATTGATGATCTCCAGCCTCCACAGGTGACAAGACAGAGCAGGTACAGTATATTATTGATGATCTCCAGCCTCCACAGGTGACAAGACAGAGCAGGTACAGTACCTTATATTATTGATGATCTCCAGCTTCAGCATCTTCGACCATCTTGACACTTCCTTACCTGGAAATGATGAGAAAAAACAAAGTTATTATGTAGAAAGACCAGTCAAAATACTCATTAATTAAAAATATGGAGAGATAGCGGGAGTTTTCTCTGTTAGGTTAGGTTAGGTTAAGTTAGGTTAAGTTAGGTTAGGTTAGATTAAGTTAGGTTAAGTTAGGTTAGGTTAGGTTAGGTTACGTTAGGTTAGGTTAGATTAGGTTAGGTTACGTTAGCTTAGGTTAGGTTAGGTTAGGTTAGGTTAGGTTAAGTTAGGTTAGATTAGGTTAGGTTAGGTTAGGTTAGATTAAGTTAGGTTAAGTTAGGTTAGGTTAGATTAAGTTAGGTTAAGTTAGGTTAGGTTAGGTTAGGTTAGATTAGGTTAGGTTAAGTTAGGTTAGGTTAGGTTAGGTTAGGTTAGGTTAGGTTAAGTTAGGTTAGATTAGGTTAGGTTAGGTTAGATTAGGTTAGGTTAGGTTAGGTTAGGTTAGGTTAGGTTAGGTTAGGTTAGGTTAGGTTAGGTTAGGTTAGGTTAGGTTAGGTTAGGTTAGGTTAGGTTAGATTAGGTTAGGTTAGGTTAGGTTAGATTAGGTTAGGTTAGGTTAGGTTAGATTAGGTTAGGTTACGTTAGGTTAGGTTAGGTTAGGTTAGGTTAGGTTAGGTTAGGTTAGGTTAGATTAGGTTAGGTTAGGTTAGGTTAGGTTAGGTTAGATTAGGTTAGGTTAGGTTAGGTTAGGTTAGGTTCGGTTAGGTTAGGTTAGATTGGGTTAGGTTAGGTTAGGTTAGGTTAGGTTAGGTTCGGTTAGGTTCGGTTAGGTTCGGTTAGGTTAGGTTAGGTTAGGTTAGGTTAGATTAGGTTAGGTTAGGTTAGGTTAGGTTAGGTTCGGTTCGGTTAGGTTAGGTTAAGTTCGGTTCAGTTAGGTTAGGTTAGGTTAGGTTAGGTTAGGTTAGGTTAGATTAATACCCTAAATACCTACCCTAACCTTATGCTTAACTATGCATTGAATTTTACTGAATGATAACATTAATTTATATGTGAGAACAAAGTGATTTGTAATTCACAATATGTTAAAATTTACGAATAAGTCTTGAGGGCCAGCCGCCGCTTTAACGATCCTAAACAGAGGACAGGTTAATGCAAAGTTATTTGGTCAGATTGATGAGGGCGAGCAGACTGTTGTGGTGGCAGGCTAGTACAATACTGCTAGGACATTGGGGTTCATTTTGAATTTGTGTTGTGTTCTATATATTTTTTTTACTAGTTACTGAAATATTTCAGAGCCTGATATGTCGTACCTAGTAGCCAGAACGCACTTCCCAGCCTATATATAATATATATGTATATATAATATACTTGGCTTATATATATAGGCTGAGAAGTGCGTTCTGGGCTATATATATATATATATATATATATATATATATATATATATATATATATATGTCGTACCTAGTAGCCAGAACGCACTTCTCGGACTACTATGCAAGGCCCGATTTGCCTAATAAGCCAAGTTTTCATGAATTAATTTTTTTCGACTACCTAACCTACCTAACCTAACCTAACCTAACTTTTTCGGCTACCTAACCTAACCTAACCTATAAAGATAGGTTAGGTTAGGTTAGGTAGGGTTGGTTAGGTTCGGTCATATATCTACGTTAATTTTAACTCCAATAAAAAAAAATTGACCTCATGCAAAATGAAATGGGTAGCTTTATCATTTCATTAGAAAAAAATTAGAGAAAATATATTAATTCAGGAAAACTTGCCTTATTAGGCAAATCGGGCCTTGCATAGTAGGCTGAGAAGTGCGTTCTGGCTACTAGGTACGACATATATATATATATATATATATATATATATATATATATATATATAATATATATATATATATAATATATATGTATAATAGTATTTTGTATTATATTGTGGAGACATCACTTTGAATGCCACATTACTGCGATGAATAAAACAGAAATTATGGGTTTGAACTTTGTAGTAAAAAATTCACTGTTACATTTCATTTACATCACCAATGTTTTCATAGACTTTTTATGTTACAAAGTTCAGTGTGGAGTTTATTGCAGTATTCAGCCCTACACTGTGGGATCTAGTCGTGCACTGTGGGATCCAATCCTCCACTGTGGGATCCAATCCTCCACTGTTAGATCCAATCCTCCACTGTTGGATCCAATCCTCCACTGTTGGATCCAATCCTCCACTGTTGGATCCAATCCTCCACTGTGGGATCCAATCCTCCACTGTTAGATCCAATCCTCCACTGTTGGATCCAATCCTCCACTGTTGGATCCAATCCTCCACTGTGGGATCCAATCCTCCACTGTTAGATCCAATCCTCCACTGTTGGATCCAATCCTCCACTGTGGGATCTAATCCTTTACTTTTGGTTCCAATCCTCCACTGTGGGATTAAATCCTCCACTGTTGGATCCAATCCTCCACTGTGGGATCCAATCCTCCACTAGGGGATCCAGTCCTCCCACAGTGTAATCCAGTGCTACACTCTGGATTTACTGATGCATTAAAAGTTCCATTTGTTATCCTGGCTTTCACCACCAGTTCAAGCTCATGTTGATGCGTTGAGTTGAAAGCATTTCATTATTTACGGCCAGTTCAATTGAACATTAATATTTATGAGTGAACAGTGCACAAACGCTTTAGTAATTGACGCACTCGCTTGTATCACGTTGTTTCTCTAGAGTGAACGAAAATTATAGAATCAGGAGTTGAGATATAAGGAATAGGAGCTGGGATATGAGGACAAGGAGCTGGGGTATGAGGACAAGGAGCTGGGGTATGAGGACAAGGAGCTGGGGTATGAGGACAAGGAGCTGGGATATGAGGACAAGGAGCTGGGGTATGAGGACAAGGAGCTGGGATATGAGGACAAGGAGCTGGGGTATGAGGACAAGGAGCTGGGGTATGAGGACAAGGAGCTGGGGTATGAGGACAAGGAGCTGGGGTATGAGGACAAGGAGCTGTGGTATGAGGACAAGGACCTGGGGTACGAGGACAAGGAGCTGGGGTATGAGGACAAGGAGCTGGGGTATGAGGACAAGGAGCTGGGGTATGAGGACAAGGAGCTGGGGTATGAGGACAAGGAGCTGGGGTATGAGGACAAGGAGCTGGGGTATGAGGACAAGGAGCTGGGGTATGAGGACAAGGAGCTGTGGTACGAGGACAAGGAGCTGGGGTATGAGGACAAGGAGCTGGGGTATGAGGACAAGGAGCTGGGATATGAGGACAAGGAACTGGGATATGAGGACAAGGAGCTGGGGTATGAGGACAAGGAGCTGGGATATGAAGACAAGGAGCTGGAATATGAGGACAAGGAGCTGGGGTATGAGGACAAGGAGCTGGGGTATGAGGACAAGGAGCTGGGGTATGAGGACAAGGAGCTGGGATATGAGGACAAGGAGCTAGGATATGAGGACAAGGAGCTGGGATATGAGGACAAGGAGCTGGAATATGAGGACAAGGAGCTGGGGTATGAGGACAAGGAGCTGGGTATGAGGACAAGGAGCTGTGGTATGAGGACAAGGAGCTGGGGTATGAGGACAAGGAGCTGGGGTATGAGGACAAGGAGCTGGGGTATGAGGACAAGGAGCTGGGGTATGAGGACAAGGAGCTGGGGTATGAGGACAAGGAGCTGAGGACAAGGAGCTGGGATATGAGGACAAGGAGCTGGGGTATGAGGACAAGGAGCTGGGGTATGAGGACAAGGAGCTGGGATATGAGGACAAGGAGCTAGGATATGAGGACAAGGAGCTGGGATATGACAAGGAGCTGGAATATGAGGACAAGGAGCTGGGTATGAGGACAAGGAGCTGGGATATGAGGACAAGGAGCTGGGGTATGAGGACAAGGAGCTGGGATATGAGGACAAGGAGCTGGGGTATGAGGACAAGGAGCTGGGATATGAGGACAAGGAGCTGGGGTATGAGGACAAGGAGCTGGGATATGAGGACAAGGAGCTGGGGTATGAGGACAAGGAGCTGGGATATGAGGACAAGGAGCTGGGGTATGAGGACAAGGAGCTGGGATATGAGGACAAGGAGCTGGAATGTGAGGACAAGAAAGTGAGATACGAGGACAAAAAGAGGAAAAAAACATTCCAGCACTTGAACATTGAAATCAAAATAAAACAAATGAATCCCACGATACATTCAAGCACTCAAAAGTTTCCCCCTCACCTGATGCCTCTGTTCACCTAGCAGTTAACAAGTACCTGGGAGTTAGACAGCAGCTATGGGCTCCATCTATATGAAGGACATATCACAGAGAAAATTAGAATGATTATTAGAATGATTATTAAAAAAAATATGATAGAAAAACTGCTTTTAACATTTAAAAAATATATTTGACGTAGGTACGAGCAGTAATTTGATCTTGCAAATTGCAACAGGAATAAAGTAAAAATTTAACAAATTTATATATATAATTTTTTTGCAAAAAATAAATTTATGGCAATATTGTTTTTCTTTAAAACTGTTGATTTGCTATAGGAGTTTTAAGGAAACATTCGCCAATGTTTATTGGTTACTAATAGTCTGGTGAATATATAGGAAATGTTAATAGATATTAGATGTTTATAATGCTAAAACTTAAATGCTTTATAATGTTTAAACATTAGATGTTGTTAATGCTGCTGCTGTTAGCAATGTGCCTTCCGAAAGACCTTTTAGAAATTTTCTTTAGAATGAAGAAGATTTATTTTTACATAAAATACATATACAAAATTTAATATAACTTTGTATATAAATAAAAGTTTTAATATATATATATATATATATATATATATATATATATATATATATATATATATATATATATATATATATATATATATATGCGGAAAATCCACAGAGAAATATGAAAGGAGGTGAACGTTTCGGCTTTGTTAAAGCCTTTGTCAACACCAGACTCATAGTGTACTAAAGTCTGGTCAGTCTGGTGTTGACAAAGGCTTTAACAAAGCCGAAACGTTCACCTCCTTTCATATTTCTCTGTGGATTTTCCGCATAAAATGATCAGTGTTTTGTGATCGTCAATTGCATATATATATATATATATATATATATATATATATATATATATATATATATATATATATATATATATATATATATATATATATATATATATATATATATATATATATATATAAATATATATAACTTTTAATGTCGCCACCAAAAAACATTATAAATTTACAACAAATATTAAAAATAATGTTCACAGTATTACTATAGATCTATATTTGAAAAAAAATATATATATATACAATTTTTGTTAAATAAAAAAAGTTCGTAAAATTCAAAGTAATGACAGACTTTTTTTTATTATTAGAGTTCCATGGGAAGCCGCGACTTATGAAACACAACCCTGAAATACTCGAACTTTGAGGGAACTTTGATGGAACTTTGATGGAACTTTGATGGTCCGTCCCGTGGCTTTTTTACCTATATTTGAAAATTATACCCTCCAGCTAAAAGTCATTTTTGTTGCGTTAAACTTTCCCAAATTCAAACGGGAAGAAATTTAGGCGCCTTTAGGCAGAAATTCTTTTTATAACACACAGGTATTAATAATTGTTTTAATTATATTTACGACGCGCTTAAGTGTGATGTCTCTCACGACGCCCGCTCAAGTGGGAAGTCTTGAGCCAAGAACCACTCTGCTAAGGCCACACATGTGCGACATATATGACTCAAAGGCCACATGTGACAGGGGGGGGGGGAAAGCGGAAGAGGGAGACGGGAAAGGACACCATGTAACAGACTCTGTTTTACGAGGCAATCAAAATATGGAATGGGAAATAAACTCGACGGGAAGATTTCCGGGTTGGAATAATTGAGAAGGAACAGAGAGGGAAAAAATCTCAGACTGGTTATAAGGGTTAATGGTTCGAGTATACTAACAGTGGCTCTACTCTCTACCAACCTCAACAACCGACTAAATTTGCCCTCCACCACCAACAACCAATTAAATCTGCTCTCCTCAACCAACCAATTACAACCCAAAATTATTTTGATTTTCGATTTACATATTTGGGTCGTTTGGACTGTATTGGTTTGAGGAAAAAAAATAATGTTTTGGGTGTATTTGGAGAAGAGGATTAAGAGCCAAAAAAGGAACATAAAAATCAAAGAATTTGTAGAGGTCCTAATTGGCCTATACGACGCAACTCCAAATTATATCCAGCAAGATTTATTTATATATTTGTATAACATTCGACTGAAACAGTCCAGCGGTGCCCCGTCTATCAAGTTACTCAGTAAGTTATTCTATTACAAAAATACTTCCTTATTTACACGTCAATATTTAACCAGGTCTTTTCTAAATCTAAATTTATATAATTTGTATGCACTGATTCGTGTTCTATTTTGTGTTGGTACATTTATCATATAAATATTCCCTATTTGTATATCCATTTGTATGCCTCAATAGTCAACCCATTACTCTGTCTTTCAAGATAATGCAAATTGAATGATTGATTGAGGGAAATAAGCCATTGCAGGTATATAGCACTGAGAAGGGGTCAGGATAAGGATTTGGGATGGGACGGGGGAAAAGGAATGGTGCCCAACCACTTGTGGACGGTCGGGGATTGAACGCCAACCTGCATGAAGCGAGACCGTCGCTCTACCCTGCATTGGTTGGACGAGAGATCTGTCAGAAATCATGGGCTGTTCAATGTGAATTACTGTGAAACTTTGACCTTAAGCACACAAGATATATTACGTTCTTGTCATTCACAAGAACGTAATATACAAGAAAATATTGTACGGTTTCAATATTTTCTCCTACCAAGTTATTTGACTGAAGTCTGCTTTATAGCTCGTTATCTCGTCGAAGACGTTCGTCATAACATCTTAGTCTTTGATTATAAAATGTCTTCGTTGAAGAGAGTTTCGTAATTCATATCTTTTCCTCCTTGTCCCTGACCACAGAGATAAACTATGATAGACTTGAGAATGGTCCAGGACGGACCAAAACGTCGTCGTCCTTTCACTTTCTAGTGTGTGGTCTGGTCAACTATAATAGACCTTATGAAGGAATTGTTGAGATATTCCTAAGGGTTCTTTACGCTTAAAATTGTATGAATTACCAAAAAAAGAGGACCATTTTCCCTAAATTTAAGTACCTCTTTTGAATAAGGAAAAAGGGTTCAAATGATGGAAAAGAAATTAACAGAAGGAACGAGCCAGGATGACTATATATTCAGCACATGGAAGGGATATGAGAAAGGAATGAAGGAACAGTGGAACCTTTTGTAAATGTTAAAAGACTCAAAAGTATAATCCCAGCTCTCTCTCTCTCTCTCTCTCTCTCTCTCTCTCTCTCTCTCTCTCTCTCTCTCTCTCTCTCTCTCTCTCTCTCTCTCTCTCTCTCTCTCTCTCTCTCTCTCTCTCTCTCTCTCTCTCTCTCTCTCTCTCTCTCTCTCTCTCTCTCTCTCTCTCTCTCTCTCTCTCTCTCTCCCTCTAGCCCCTGTGTGCCTACCACTAGCCAGGCTATCCAGCTGGTTGCAGCAGCCGTCCTCACTACACCTCTCCCAACACTGTTCCACAGTGTTGGGAGAGGTGAACAGTGAACAGTGATCACTGTTCTGTGGCCCTCAACCATGTTGTTATTGTTAGGGCCAGACCTTTTTCGGCCCTCCCAGCTACTGGGCGGCAAGGGTCGCGAGGAGAGAGAGAGATGAAGAGAAAGAGAGAGGGAAGGAGAGAGGAGAGAGAGAGAGGGAATAAGAGACAGAAAAAGAAGAGGGAAAAGAGAGAGAGAGAGATGGGAGGGAGCTTCAGCACAAGTATGGTCGTTGTGATGTTAAATCCTGTCATTTCTGATTGACAGGATTTCTGAGAACATTGTAAAGACAGTGGTCATTACTCATCTAAGTCTTGAGAAAAGCTGGGTGATTAAGGAGTAACAGTTTTCTAAACACTTAAAGATGAACTCAAGCAGCTTAATGCTGAAGTGGACATGCTTGGAGTATATAAACTGATTAATGATTCTTTATAAACAACTTGCAGAAGCAAGCAAGATCAGACAACCAAAAAACTTGTCACATATATCTTACTCGCTTGACAGCAGTGATTGCAAAACTTTAGACGAAAAACAAGATGGCTTCCACCTTCATTTTGTCCACTGTCCATCACGTCCGCTCTTGACCACAGTCAAACACTTGACAAGGAAACCCCCAGTGTCTACTTGACAGCATCTCTTACCCCTTCAATACTCACAGAAATTCACCATTAGCTATACAAAAATTATGAGAGCTGACAAGAATGAGAGATAGAAGATAATTTTCAAGACCCTTAGAAGATGAGACCATAAGGACAAGGGGAAGGAACAGTGTCCAACCACTTAAGATCATCGGGGTATCGAGCGCCGACCCTGTAAAAGGTAGTGTGTCTGACCAACGAGACAGGGCACTGAATAGGGAGATAAATTCTTACTTAGTGTTAGGTTAGGTATGAAGGTTAGGTTAGGTTATGTCACGTATGAAGATACGTGAATACCTCAATCCCCCCCCTTCCCCCCCTTCCCCCCCTTCCCCCCCCCCCCCAAAAAAAAAAAATATATCAAAAAGCCATTATTCAGGAAGAGAGTAATTTGTTGAACTTTCCAGGCAGATGAGCAGACAATCTGGAGACTTAATTTGCATGTGATTACAGTAATTTTTATTTTAGAAGCTAATTCAGAGAATTAATTACGTTTCGGAATCCAAATATTAGGTATCTAATTGTTTTCTTTGATTATCACGCGCATAAAAAAAATTATGGATATTAAAGTTCATTTTTTTATACTATTTAATAAAAAAAATAAAACTTTCAGAGATGTATGTATTGAGAGACTGAGTGCTGGGTTAAATCAGTAAGCATTTGTTTATCAATGTTTCTATTCTTATTTATCTATTAATCTCGCCTTTCCTATATATACAGACATGTAAAACAAATATTCGGGCGACAGATTTGTGTTCTGCCCACAAAGTTCTGATTACAGTGATGTAGTGTGTAGTGAAAAGGGTAAATAGGAAGTAATGGGGAGAGTAGTGTGTTGGTGGAGATGAGTTTCTGCCCACAAAGTTCTGATTACAGTGATGTAGTGTGTAGTGAAAAGGGTAAATAGGAAGTAATGGGAGAGACAGTGTTGGTGTGAGTTTCTGCCCACAAAGTTCTGATTACAGTGATGTAGTGTGTAGTGAAAAGGGTTAATAGGAAGTAATGGGGAGAGTAGTGTGTTGGTGGAGATGAGTATGGTGTGAAGATATCTATAGTGAAGTAAATTGTGTTGCGAAAAAGGTTACAGTGATGAGGCGAGAGAGGGAAGGTGTGTGTAAGGGAAAGTGACCTAGAGGGTGCATGATGGAAGAGATGGAAAAGGAATGTGTAAGGGGAGATGGGGTGGGAAGATATAGAGGGGAACCAAGGAGGGAACGGGAAATGTCTCACTGTGGGGTAATAGGTCTATCCCAGTTTACCAAACTCTTATCTTTCAAAAATGGCTGCGATGTTGATTGTTGTTGTTGTTTAAGATTCGCTACCTGGACCAAAAAGTTCCAAGCAGCACGGGCTATGGTGATCCCGTAGTGCTATGTTGAATATTTCGCCTTGGTCTCGAAGACAGTAAGAACGTAAGAACAAAGGTAACTGCAGAAGGCCTATTGGCCCATACGAGGCAGCTCCTATTTATAACCACCCAATCCCACTCATATACTTGTCCAACCCGCGCTTGAAACAATCGAGGGACCCCACCTCCACCACGTTACGCGGTAATTGGTTCCACAAATCAACAACCCTGTTACCGAACCAGTACTTATCCAAGTCTTTTCTAAATCTAAACTTATCCAATCTATACCCATTGTTTCGTGTTCTGTCTTGTGTTGATACTTTTAATACCCTATTAATATCCCGTTTGTTATGCCCTTACGTAGTAGAGTGTAGCTGGGTTTTAACTGGCTTTAGATAGTTGGCTGCGAGTGTTTGATGTATAGTGCTTCGCCAATATCTAAATCTACTATTGTCTCTGTATCTGTGGGCTATTTTACTGCTGTCAGTATAACTGATGATAATCTGGCTGTCAGAAAAAAGCACTCAACCACATATTAAGTATTATTTACCTCTTCGTGTGGAGCTGTAGAACATAATATGTAGAACATAAGGGAGCCGGTCGGCCGAGCGGACAGCACGCTGGACTTGTGATTCTGTGGTCCTGGGTTCGATCCCAGGCGCCGGCGAGAAACAATGGGCATAGTTTCTTTCACCCTATGCCTCTGTTACCTAGCAGTAAAATAGGTACCTGGGTGTTAGTCAGCTGTCACGGGCTGCTTCCTGGGGGTGGAGACCTGGTCGAGAACCGGGCCGCGGGGACACTAAAAGCCCCGAAATCATCTCAAGATAACCTCAAGAAGATAAGACTATGTAAAAGACTTTAATAGGTACAAAAGGCTTTTATTCCTTCATCGTTTTTATCATGGCGATTAAACTCCCTTTTGATCATTTCTTTCACATATACATTAAACAGTCCCCGTGGCGCAGTGGTAAGACACTCGCTTGGCGTTTCGCAACTGCCTTGCCTTGGGTTCGAATCCTGGCCGGGAGATTGACCGGGCGCCGATCCTTAACTGTAGCCTCTGTTCAGTGAATGGGTACCTGGTTGTTAAACGATTCGGCGGGTCGTATTCCGGGAAATTAGGGTTCTTCACGCATATCCATAAAACGAGTTTGTTGTTGACAATAATCTACTTCAATATACTACCTGGTCAACCTGCTTCCATATGCAGGCGAGGAGTCACAATAACGTGGCTGAAGTATGTTGACCAGACCACACACTAGAAATTGAAGGGACGACGACGTTTCGGTCCGTCCTGGACCATTCTCAAGTCGATTGGACAAGATTGGATTGGACATTCTCAAGACAATCGACTTGTGAATGGTCCAGGACGGACCGAAACGTCGTCGTCCCTTCAATTTCTAGTGTGTGGTCTGGTCAATAACCTTCTTCCAACTGGAGTAGTGTTGACGTGTGCCTCAAAACCCGACATTCCCTCTTCAGGTCACGACGCTTAGACAATTACGAAGCAATGATCAAAGGTTAGCAAAAGCTATAATTTCGGATAATGTCATGAACTGTGATTATAATTTGCGTTGACTGTGAATGAAAAATGTTAGGGAAACAACAGCCCGAAGTCAAAGACGATAAAGACCT